>JBBPBX010005218.1:24754-72958 GCA_038048925.1 Garcialebias charrua | reverse complement strand
AAGAATTTGTTTTCTAAAGTTTTATTTTGAAAGTTCAACCAGTGCGATTGGAGTCTGTTTCTGCCGGTGAAAGCGTGCTCCCGCTCGTCTGACCCAGTCATACACGCTCGAAGTCATCTGGACGCTCACTGGACCACACAGTCCGTTAGTGTCCACAAACTTCTCAGTCCTCACCTCGCAAGACGTCTCGTCACCAGGTAAAGAGGCTTTGCTTGTATGCTGCACGTGTTGGAGGCTCAGCCTGATCCGTATGGGAAAGCTTGCCACCCTGGTTGGTTCAAAGTAAACAACTTTGGTTAACTTAGCTCCAGAACTCCTTCCTCCTATTTCTTATTTTTCATAAGCTATTAATATGTTTGTTTTCATCATGGTAAACTTTAAGTAATGTGCCAACAGAAAGGTCCAACTGTCTGTTTGTTTTAATTTGAATTCTTGTCAACGTAGTTATTAAATCAGAGCTAATATCGATACAAATGTTTTAATGTAATTCTTGTGATAGTTTCAATAAAAGGTCTATATTTTTGGTAGACCAAGATGTTGTCTCGTACTGTTGCATGCTGGATCCACGGCTCCTGAGAGGCTAGAGCAAAGCCAGCCTCTCTGTTGGCAACATACAGCACACCACTCAGCCTGCATACACCGTGGGAACATGAGTACCGGTACTCTCCTGCAAAGCCTAATACTTTATTACTTATTACAAACAAAACAATCATGTTTGTTCACAAGGAGAACTATCCAAATGTTTTTAAATAACACACTCAAAATCTGTGTACCTCTGAAGTTCTCCAGTGAGTGCAGCAAGCAGGGAACTCTTTCCACAACCGACCTTCCCCACAATAACAACCAGTGAGCCCTAAAAGAAACGATCAACATTATTACTGCTCCAACCTCACACAGAAAGTAAAATCACCACTAGACAGTTCCTGGAGAAACTTTGACAGGGACTGCCACATTGTGGCCATTTCCAATTATTGATTTGACAGCTAAGGTTTTTTAGATTTTTTATTTTTATTTGGATTCAGTAGCTTTGGTGGCCATCTTGGGATTTTTATTTGAATTCAGTATTTATTGTGCATTACTCTTAGCTACTAACACACCAAACTCCAGCTTAATATCTCTAAAATGATTGATTTATATAGTGTTTTTCTGTTTTAGCTCAGGCAGCCATCTTGGATTTATGATTTGCAGATTATTAGGGATTGTTCTCAGCTACCAGTACAACCAATTTCAGCTTAAAAGCTCTAAAAACATCTACACACACTAAAATGGACTACTACTTACTACTTGTACTACTGTTCCTATTTTGCATTTTTTCCCACTTATTGCAGGGCTTCAGGGTACGGATCCCCCGTAGGACTACTGTATATCCATTTGAAATTTTTGGCAGCGATCTTCAATTTTTAGCTTTGAATTCAGAATGTGTTGTGCATCACTGTCCGGTACCACCACACCAAATTTCAGCTCAATATCTTTTAAAATAGCCAAGTTATCATACTTTTTTTTACTTTTAGCTAAGGTAGCCATCTTGGATTTCTAATTTGCATTAGGAATGTAGAACAACTCACTCTCAGCTACAACCATACCAAATTTCAGCTCAATATCTCAAAGAATGGCTGAGTTATGGTCAAATTTGTGTTTTCAGAGGTAGCAGTGGCAGCCATCTTGAACCAAAATGGCGCCAAAAGTTAATCAAGTGTTTTGTTCAGAGACCTCTCCCCTCTACAAATAGGTCATGTGACCTCACTGTGGCATTTAGAGGCTGTGAAAAGTTCTGTCAGTGGAGGGGGGCCGAACAAGATAGCGGCGTGAGTGGTCACTTTTAACAAGCTCTCCCGAAATTATTTGAATAAGGAGCTAGCAAGATTATATTAATGCAAAAAAGCATTTAAACCGCTAAATTAGCTGAACACTTCAAACATTGAACTTCAAAAAGTGGAGGGGAAAAAAAGAAGACGTCCTGTAACTTCCTTATAATGGCTGCAAGTGGTAAGCGCAAATCCATCAGCATAGAAAATACACCAACTAAGACGTCAGCTAAAAGTCACAAGCTAATGGACGAGCCAGACTCCGCTGAAAACATCATAGCAGCTATAAAGCTGACAATAAATGAGAGAGCAGACGGTCTGCAAGCACGTATAAATGACCTGAAAGATTCAGTGTAGTTTATCCACGCAGAGATGAAAGAGGTGAAAGAAAAGATGGCGGATACTACTAAAAGAGTTGGGAAAACAGAAGAAAAGGTGTTGCAAATGGAAAACAAGCGGCTTGAACTTTCACGTTATAAAAGAAGATCGGACCTGCGTCTTTCGGGAATAAAAGAAGAAGGAGAAGATGTCCGTAACAAAGTTATTTCCATCTGCCAGAAGACAGCGCCGGGATGTAAAGAAAAACTACCAGATGTTATCGACAGCGTGCACCGGCTGGGTCGTGGCACGAGCACGGGACGTCCTCGAGAAGTGATCATCCAGTTCTCCATGAGACACTACAGGGACACGGTGTGGAAGGCGGCCAAGCAGTCATCCTTTCTGAAAGAAAACAACCTGCGCTTCAAGGAGGACTTCTCCCCTGAGGATCGTCAGAGAAGAAATCTGCTGTGGCCACAGGTGAAGAAAGCACGAGAAGAAGGGAAGACATCTTTCTACATCGGCCCCAGGGCCTTTGTCGTTGACAGAGGAGGAAAGAGAAGCGAACTTGAACCTGCTAATGACTAGAAGATATCCTGGAAGTATCCTGAAAATTACAACTAACAGTTAAGTCATAATGTTCAAATATTGAAGGAAGCTCCGTTTAAACATTTTATTTCTTTGTTGGGAGAGTTTGTTAGATTTTTTTTTTTTTTGCTCATTCTCAGGGTTAAAAGGTAAGCTTTTAGTAGCATTTCTATTTTTAAGGTTATTTCACTCAATGCTCGAGGGTTAAGGAACAACATCAACAGAAAGGCAACTGTTTTATATATAAATTTTTTTAAAGCAGACTTTTGTTTTATCCAAGAAACTCATTCAACGTCAAATGATACAAAATTCTGGAAAACTCAATGGGGGGACGATCTATGGCTAGCACACGGCTCTACTCAATCAGCAGGAGTGGCAATATTACGAAACAACTTCAGTGGGATGTTTTATGCTCACTCCCAGAAACACATGGGCATTTTGTTTTATTAGTTGTGTCAATAAATGAGGAGACACTTTTGTTGGGTTCCATCTATGGGTACAATACTAAAGCTGAAAATATACAACTATATGATAGATTAAGTAATGGGGTGAATTATTTATATAGAAAATATCATAATATGAATATCATAATTGGTGGGGACTTCAATTCCACTCTTAACGATGCATTAGACAGATTTCCTCCGAAGGCTAATACAAATCTAAACACAGATCTAGAAAACTTTATAACAACTTTTGGTCTGACCAAAGTTTGGAGACAAAAAAATAAATCCGAAGTTGAATTTACGTGGCAAAACAAAACGGGCTCGTCTAAATCAAGAATTGATTTCTGGCTGGCGTCTGACTTAATAACTGATTAAATTAAATCTGATATTCTTCCAGCTCCTCTATCAGACCACAAACTTATCCTAATTGAAAAAACTACATCAAATCAGAACAGAAAAAATAAAACTACAGTTTACTGGAAACTCAACATTTCTCTTTTAGAAAATAAAGCAGTGGAAGAAAACATTAACCAAACAATTATAGAGTACTGGAATAAAGCTTGCAGCCAGAAGGCATTTAGTAGAAACTGGGAACTCTTAAAATATGAACTTAGAAAACTGTTAATGAAAACTGGAGCTGAAATAGCACAAAAGAAACGAAAAATAGAATCAGAGGTAATAAAAGAAATCATCCTATTAAATAGTATTCTACCAGAAAATTTATCTGAAGAACAAAATATAAAATTTAACCAGTTACAACTGAACCTGGACAATATTTACATTTCCAAAGCTAAAGGAGCTTACATTAGATCAAGACAGAAATGGTTAGAAGAGGGAGAAAAAACTCTAGTTACTTTTTAGATTGGAAAAAAGGCATCAAATATCGAACAGCATTATAAAACTTAAAATAAACGACAATATATGTGAAGACCCAGTTCAGATCTCTACCTTCTGTGAAACTTTCTTCCAAGAACTTTATCAATCAAAATGTTCTGATGAAACCATCACACAATTTATTAATTGATCATTAAAATGATCAGACCTGAAGGATTTAGAATAATTCAAAAAGGAATGACATTAAATAGAATATCTGAATAAATTAGTACATGAGAATTTAACATAAGTTAAATCAAATGGACAAACACATTGATATATGACTAATGAAGACTCAGAGTCTAAAATTAACAAGATCTACAGTTTGGATGAGGTGATCGATTCACAAATTTTTCCAATAGTTAATGAATCAGAATATTACAACGACAAACAATTTAATAATATTGATTTAGCAGAGGGAGCTCTATCTATCATTCATTTTAATCGTAGAAGTATAAATGCAAACATATCAGCAATAATTGATTATCTAAAACAACTAAATAGAACTTTTTCAATAATAGCATTTTCTGAAACCTGGCTTCATGATTCAAATATGGACAATATTAATTTGGAAGGATATGAGTTATATTACAGAAATAGAAGTGGTAAAAGGGGTGGTGGAGTCGCTTTGTTTGTTAATAACAAAATAAATTGTAAAATTATTAGCAAAATGTCATTGACTATTGATAATGTCATGGAATTATTAACTATTGAAATAATAACTAAGAAGTCTAAGAATATAATAATAAGTTGTATATATCGATCACCCGAATCAAACATAGAACTATTTACTGAAAAAATTATGGACGTGCTTGGGGGAAGTTGTAATAAAACAATATTTTTTTGTGGTGACTTCAATATTGACTTGGGAAATATGACGGACTCAAATAATATTGGCACATTTATAAGTTCTATGCAAAGTCTAAATCTTTATCCGTTAATATCTAAGCCTACCAGAATCACATCTCATAGTGCCACAATAATTGACAATATTTTTACAAATATAATAGATGGAGAAGTGATTGGTGGCATTTTAACAACTGATGTAAGTGATCATTTGCCGGTTTTCATGCTTTATAAAACTGATCAATATAATACGAAAACAGTTAAAATAAAAAAACAATAATAAACACATCCAAAAAAGCCTTGGATAAATTAAAGGATGATTTGAGTAAACAAAACTGGATGGATGTGTATGTTGATGATGTAAATATTGCTTATGATAATTTTATGAATATCTTGGGAGCTCTATACGAAAGTAATTGTGTGGAAAAAATATATATAAAGACAAAGATTGTTCATAAACCATGGATGACAAAAGGACTGAAAAATGCTTGTAAAAAAAAAAGAATCATTTGTATTCACTTTTTCTGAAATCAAGGACGAAAGAATCCAAAGAAAAATATAAGAAGTATAAAAACAAACTGGTATGGATTATAAGATGACAAAAAAAGAATTATTACAGTGGTTTATTGGATAAAAGTAAAAAAGACATCAAGACTACATGGCGTGTAATGAATGATGTTTTGAAAAGTAAAGTAAAGACTGGAGTATCACAATGTTTTGTTAAGGATGATAATGAAATCTATGAGCAAAGTGAAATTGTCAATCAATTTAATGACTATTTTGTTGACTCCGGCCGAAGTCTTGCAGCTAGCATACCAGATGTACAAGGAAGTGTAACTCATGCAGTTAATGATTGCAATGACAATTTAGTTCTTGAAGGAACTGACAAAAATGAAATAATGAACATGGTTAAAAAACTTTCAAACAAGAAATCTAAAGACTGGTTAGACATGGATATGACCCTTGTGAAGGAAATTATCAGTTTTGTCATTGAGCCTTTTACTTATATATGTAATTTGTCATTCTCAACAGGGATATTCCCTGAGGGTATGAAAATTGCAAAGGTAATTCCACTCTATAAAAATGGTGAAAAATGTAAGTTTGATAACTATAGACCAATATCATTGCTGCCCCAGTTCTCTAAGATACTAGAAAAATTATTTGTGATCAGACTGGATAGATTTCTTGATAAACAAATGGTTCTGAGTGATAATCAATATGGTTTCAGAAAAAGTCATTCAACATCAATGGCTCTCATGGACTTTATTGAACAAATAACTACAGCTATAGATGAAAAACAATATTGTGTCAGTATCTTTGTTGACCTCGGAAAAGCCTTTGATACTATTGATCACTGCATTATTTTGGAGAAATTGTACAAATATGGAATGAGGGGTCAAATATTACAATGGATATCTAGTTATCTGACAAATAGGAAGCAATTTGTTCAAATAAATTAAGTAAGATCCAAACTTGGAGAATCCAGAAGGGCTTCACTTTGAGAGAAAAATCACATTTCCTGCATGGCACCTACCGTAAATTAAACATGACACATGACTAAGTATTAACGTCTTCCACTTTGTGAGAAAAAAAGAAGAAAAAAAAAAAGTTCTTACAACTACTACACACACTTCATACAGGAAAATACATGTTACACACACATTGTTGGAAGATTGACCTTTGTTTTCTCTTGTTTTGCAGCTTCTCTGTGTTTGTGTGAAAGATCACTTCTTTCACATCTCATTCACGGTTACTCAGTTCCTTCCTTGCTGTGGGAAATCTTTGTACTGGTTGAAGTTTACAGGAAAAAAAAAAAAAGAAAAAAAAAGCAAGACTAAAACTAAACATTTTGAGTTTGTTTGCTTTCTCATAATTTACACATCCTGCTTGTCCTGCCTTGTGTGACAACCAATAGTTACCGGCAAGTACCCGGTGTGCTATGTGTTAAAGAATGCACGTGTTTAAAACAGGTTCTACCTTAAATCTCTTGTCTTGCAGGACCTTCTTGATTGCCACTAGCTCCCCAGAGTCGCATAGTTTAGCTTGATAGACGACTCCGAAAGAGCCATTGCCGATGACCTTCGTGTCCGTGTAGCTCACCTCNTATACACTGACAAATACGGTAATGTGATTGGACGCCAGTTGTCAAGAAGCAGCTTGTCTTCTTGTGGTTTAGGGATCAGTGTAATGAGACCTTGGGTCATTGTTGGTGGAAGTGATCCAGAATCCAAACTTTCAAGATAAACTTGATGTAAAAAAGGTGACAGCTGTTCTGAAAACTTCTTATAAAATTCTGCATTGAGACCGTCAGTACCCGGTGACTTATTTAATTTTAGCTTGTTGATGGACTTTTGGATATCTTCAATTGTAATATGGGAATCACACTGCTCTTTATTCATTTGACTTATTTGTTGTACTTTATTCAAAGAATTTTTTTTTCTAAACTTTATTCATTTTCAGTTAAAATTAAGTAAACATTAAAACAAAACAAAAATACAATTTACAAAGAAAATGAAAGGAAGCAGAAAGAAGATGATTGACAGGAATTTTTCTGTTCATTTAGGGAACTGTTCTTCATCTCCAGCTCCTTTGATCTGTGGAGTCCCTCAAGGGTCTATTTTAGGTCCACTGCTTTTTAATTTGTACATGTTGCCTTTGGGGTCCATTTTTAGAAAACACAACATTCCTTTTCACTGCTTTGCTGATGATACACAGTTATATCTTCCAATTGAGTCAGACAGGGTCACTCCACTGGATCCACTCCTGGACTGTCTGAATGACATTAAAATCTGGTTAAAACTTAATTTTCTAAATCTAAATGAAAATAAAACGGAAGCCATCAGCTTTGGCAAATGTAACACCCTAAATGTTCTTGGCCCCTTGGCTTCATACAGCCACTCCAATGTCAGGAATCTGGGAGTTATTTTTGACAGTGCTTTTAAGTTAGACAAACAGATAAATGCTGTAGTTAAATCCGGTTTCTTCCAGCTAAGACTCATTGCCAAGGTGAAGTCTTGTCTCTCTTTCAGAGACCTTGAAAAGGTGATTCACGCTTTTATTACCTCTCGCTTGGACTATTGTAATTCACTGTATGTTGGTTTAGACAAATCATCTTTGCATCGTTTACAATCTGTCCAGAACGCAGCAGCTCGTCTTTTAACTTCAACTAAAAAATATGAACACATAACCCCTGTCCTGGCTTCTCTTCACTGGCTCCCTGTCCACTATCGGATTGATTTTAAGATTTTATTGCTTGTTTTTAAAATCTTAAAAGGTCTGGCCCCGTCATATTTATGTGATCTTATTAACATCTACACTCCTGTAAGAGCACTTCGGTCTACCAACCAGTTTCTCTTAGATTTCCCCAGATCCAAAATGAAATCTAGAGGTGATCGGGCTTTTGCGGTTGCTGCTCCAAAACTGTGGAACAGTTTACCTGAGAAAGTAAAGAGCGCTCAGACTGTTGACACTTTTAAATCTTCACTTAAGACTCATCTCTTTCACTTGGCATTTGATCCTCGCAGAATCTGAGATCAAATTTTGAGCAGATTTTATTGTTGTTGTGTATTTACTGATAGCTTTATTATGTTTAGTGGCACTAGATGCATTTCACTCTGTTGTTTTTTGTTTGTTTTTTAACTGTAAAGCACTTTGGTCGACTTCGGTTGTTTTTATGTGCTATATAAATAAAATTGACATTGACAAGATAAAATCTTATAACATCTGCTCCTTTTAAAAAAAAGAAAATATTTATAAAATAAAATACATAAATTACATTCAAACTTAAATAGGCATTATATAACATAACAAGTCAAACTTAAATAGGCATTATATAACATAACAAGTCAAAAACTGACTCCGTGCCAAGAACAACCGATTTCAAAAGAAGAAGCTAAACAATTTCATATTTTTTCAATAGACTACTTTTTACCATTTTCTTAAACAAAAACATTGACCCCAAAATTACACCACACGCGTTACGGCTCCGCCCCGCTCCGGTCCGACCTCCGCAGCAAATACGCACCCTTTATAATCAATGACAGAATTTACACTGGCTCCGCACGGCGGCGGCGAGCAGCGGCGAGCGGACGGCAGTCCGTCAAAATTAGAAATTTTTCTATTTCTGCCGGACGCCGGAGCTGTGCCGGAGTCAACTTTTGAAGATTACGTCGCACCAACAGGAAAAGGAACGAGCACAACTTCCGTATTTACAAAATAAAATCACCACGGGCGGACTAATCCTAGCTCTATACGGATTTATTTGTACAAAAATGCTGTCAAACTATCATTTATGACTATTCTATGACTAAACTATTATATTTATGACTATGACTACGCCTACAAACGCAATACAAGAAATAAATAAATAAAAAAGTATTTTATTCTGAAATGTAAACATCACTTCCTGTTGCTCAAACCATGTAGCTCATTTACGAGAGAAGATCAAGGCAGCAGTCTCTCTACAGTTGTTCTCCTTCTTCCACCGAATGAATTGTTTTGTTCTGACTATCACTTGATTTATCGCGCGATCTCGCACGTGTCTCGGAGCGGCGCATCCAGGCGGACCTGAGCGGAGCGGAGGCAGTGGGCTTTGGACTCGCTCAGCTGCGACCTGCGGACCGGAGCGGGGCGGAGCCGCGTGTGGTGTAATTTTGGGGTGAGGAAGCGTTTTTTCAACGTTTATCCAAAACATTCCACATTCCTTGAACTGATGTGCATCGTTCCTTTGAGTTTGTTCTAATTTTTGGTATTACAAACATTGATAATCCTTTTAAATTGTAGTTACTGACTCTCTTAATAAAATAAGATTAAATATATGGAGGTAAGGAATTTGTATGAGCTCTGTACATAACCTGAAGAATTCCATAGTCAACCAGTTCATAAAACTTTAATAAATTTAGCTGTTGAAATAGTATGTTAGATGGGTGAGTGTAATGCTTTCCTGAGATGATTCTTATTGCTCTTTTCTGTAAAATAAAAATAGAATTTGTAGATGTTTTACATGCCTTTCCCCAAACTTCAACACAATAAGTCAAATATGGAAGAACTATCGCATTATACAATATAAGTAGTGCTTTATCGTTAAATAATTATTTTGCCTTGTATAATACAGCAATAGATCTGGCTATCTTTGTTCTCAAATAATTAAGATGAGATTTCCAGGTCAGGTTCTCATCAATAACTACACCCAAAAATTTCACTTCTTTCACTTTACTAATTATATTACCATTAATTTTAAATGTAGCATCAACTGTGGTTTTTCTATTACTAAATACCATATAATTATTTTTTCAAATTTAGCGATAATTTGTTAAGCCCAAACCAAGTCTGTATTTTTACAAACTCTGTTTCCATCATATTCAGCATATGATCCAAATTTGTTCCCAAACAAAAAAAAGTGGTGTCATCTGCAAACAGAACACACCTAAACAGCCCTGACACATTCACCAAATCATTTATGTACAAAAGAAACAACTTTGGACCAAGCACTGAACCTTGTGGGACCCCACATGTAATACTAGCAAGTTTGGATCTTACTTAATTTATTTGAACAAATTGCGTCCTATTTGTCAGATAACTAGATACCCATTGTAATACTTGACCCCTCATTCCATATTTGTACAATTTCTCCAAAATAATGCAGTGATCAATAGTATCAAAAGCTTTTCCGAGGTCAACAAAGATACTGACACAATATTGTTTTTCATCTATAGCTGTAGTTATTTGTTCAATAAAGTCCATGAGAGCCATTGATGTTGAATGACTTTTTCTGAAACCATATTGATTATCACTCAGAACCATTTGTTTATCAAGAAATCTATCCAGTCTGATCACAAATAATTTTTCTAGTATCTTAGAGAACTGGGGCAGCAATGATATTGGTCTATAGTTATCAAACTTACATTTTTCACCATTTTTATAGAGTGGAATTACCTTTGCAATTTTCATACCCTCAGGGAATATCCCTGTTGAGAATGACAAATTACATATATAAGTAAAAGGCTCAATGACAAAACTGATAATTTCCTTCACAAGGGTCATATCCATGTCTAACCAGTCTTTAGATTTTTTGTTTGAAAGTTTTTTAACCATGTTCATTATTTCATTTTTGTCAGTTCCTTCAAGAACTAAATTGTCATTGCAATCATTAACTGCATGAGTTACACTTCCTTGTACATCTGGTATGCTAGCTGCAAGACTTCGGCCGGAGTCAACAAAATAGTCATTAAATTGATTGACAATTTCACTTTGCTCATAGATTTCATTATCATCCTTAACAAAACATTGTGATACTCCAGTCTTTACTTTACTTTTCAAAACATCATTCATTACACGCCATGTAGTCTTGATGTCTTTTTTACTTTTATCCAATAAACCACTGTAATAATTCTTTTTTTGTCATCTTATAATCCATACCAGTTTGTTTTTATACTTCTTATATTTTTCTTTGGATTCTTTCGTCCTTGATTTCAGAAAAAGTGAATACAAATGATTCTTTTTTTTTTACAAGCATTTTTCAGTCCTTTTGTCATCCATGGTTTATGAACAATCTTTGTCTTTATATATATTTTTTCCACACAATTACTTTCGTATAGAGCTCCCAAGATATTCATAAAATTAACATAAGCAATATTTACATCATCAACATACACATCCATCCAGTTTTGTTTACTCAAATCATCCTTTAATTTATCCAAGGCTTTATTGGATGTGTTTATTATTGTTTTTTTATTTTTAACTGTTTTCGTATTATATTGATCAGTTTTATAAAGCATGAAAACCGGCAAATGATCACTTACATCAGTTGTTAAAATGCCACCAATCACTTCTCCATCTATTATATTTGTAAAAATATTGTCAATTATTGTGGCACTATGAGATGTGATTCTGGTAGGCTTAGATATTAACGGATAAAGATTTAGACTTTGCATAGAACTTATAAATGTGCCAATATTATTTGAGTCCGTCATATTTCCCAAGTCAATATTGAAGTCACCACAAAAAAATATTGTTTTATTACAACTTCCCCCAAGCACGTCCATAATTTTTTCAGTAAATAGTTCTATGTTTGATTCGGGTGATCGATATATACAACTTATTATTATATTCTTAGACTTCTTAGTTATTATTTCAATAGTTAATAATTCCATGACATTATCAATAGTCAATGACATTTTGCTAATAATTTTACAATTTATTTTGTTATTAACAAACAAAGCGACTCCACCACCCCTTTTACCACTTCTATTTCTGTAATATAACTCATATCCTTCCAAATTAATATTGTCCATATTTGAATCATGAAGCCAGGTTTCAGAAAATGCTATTATTGAAAAAGTTCTATTTAGTTGTTTTAGATAATCAATTATTGCTGATATGTTTGCATTTATACTTCTACGATTAAAATGAATGATAGATAGAGCTCCCTCTGCTAAATCAATATTATTAAATTGTTTGTCGTTGTAATATTCTGATTCATTAACTATTGGAAAAATTTGTGAATCGATCACCTCATCCAAACTGTAGATCTTGTTAATTTTAGACTCTGAGTCTTCATTAGTCATATATCAATGTGTTTGTCCATTTGATTTAACTTATGTTAAATTCTCATGTACTAATTTATTCAGATATTCTATTTAATGTCATTCCTTTTTGAATTCTTCTAAATCCTTCAGGTCTGATCATTTTAATGATCAATTAATAAATTGTGTGATGGTTTCATCAGAACATTTTGATTGATAAAGTTCTTGGAAGAAAGTTTCACAGAAGGTAGAGATCTGAACTGGGTCTTCACATATATTGTCGTTTATTTTAAGTTTTATAATGCTGTTCGATATTTGATGCCTTTTTTCTAATCTAAAAAAGTAACTAGAGTTTTTTTCTCCCTCTTCTAACCATTTCTGTCTCGATCTAATGTAAGCTCCTTTAGCTTTGGAAATGTAAATATTGTCCAGGTTCAGTTGTAACTGGTTTAATTTTATCTTTTGTTCTTCAGATAAATTTTCTGGTAGAATACTATTTAATAGGATGATTTCTTTTATTACCTCTGATTCTATTTTTCGTTTCTTTTGTGCTATTTCAGCTCCAGTTTTCATTAACAGTTTTCTAAGTTCATATTTTAAGAGTTCCCAGTTTCTACTAAATGCCTTCTGGCTGCAAGCTTTATTCCAGTACTCTATAATTGTTTGGTTAATGTTTTCTTCCACTGCTTTATTTTCTAAAAGAGAAATTTTGAGTTTCCAGTAAACTGTAGTTTTATTTTTTCTGTTCTGATTTGATGTAGTTTTTTCAATTAGGATAAGTTTGTGGTCTGATAGAGGAGCTGGAAGAATATCAGATTTAATTTCATCAGTTATTAAGTCAGACGCCAGCCAGAAATCAATTCTTGATTTAGACGAGCCCGTTTTGTTTTGCCACGTAAATTCAACTTTGGATTTATTTTTATGTCTCCAAACTTTGGTCAGACCAAAAGTTGTTATAAAGTTTTCTAGATCTGTGTTTAGATTTGTATTAGCCTTCGGAGGAAATCTGTCTAATGCATCGTTAAGAGTGGAATTGAAGTCCCCACCAATTATGATATTCATATTATGATATTTTCTATATAAATAATTCACCCCATTACTTAATCTATCATATAGTTGTATATTTTCAGCTTTAGTATTGTACCCATAGATGGAACCCAACAAAAGTGTCTCCTCATTTATTGACACAACTAATAAAACAAAATGCGCATGTGTATCTGGGAATGAGCATAAAACATCCCTACTGAAGTTGTTTCGTAATATTGCCACTCCTGCTGATTGAGTAGAGCCGTGTGCTAGCCATAGATCGTCCCCCCATTGAGTTTTCCAGAATTTTGTATCATTTGACGTTGAATGAGTTTCTTGGATAAAACAAAAGTCTGCTTTAAAAAAATTTATATATAAAACAGTTGCCTTTCTGTTGATGTTGTTCCTTAACCCTCGAGCATTGAGTGAAATAACCTTAAAAATAGAAATGCTACTAAAAGATTACCTTTTAACCCTGAGAATGAGCAAAAAAATAAAAAATAAATCTAACAAACTCTCCCAACAAAGAAATAAAATGTTTAAACGGAGCTTCCTTCAATATTTGAACATTATGACTTAACTGTTAGTTGTAATTTTCAGGATATCTTCCAGGATATCTTCTAGTCATTAGCAGGTTCCTCTGTCAATGACAAAGGCTCTGGGGCCAATGTAGAAAGATGTCTTCCCTTCTTCTCGTGCTTTCTTCACCTGTGGCCCCAGCAGATTTCTTCTCTGACGATCCTCAGGGGAGAAGTCCTCCTTGAAACGCAGGTTGTTTTCTTTCAGAAAGGATGACTGCTTGGCCGCCTTCCACACCGTGTCCCTGTAGTGTCTCTTGGAGAACTGGATGATCACTTCTCGAGGACGTCCCATGCTCGTGACACGACCCAGCCGGTGCACGCTGTCGATAACATCTGGTAGTTTTTCTTTACATCCCGGCGCTGTCTTCTGGCAGATGGAAATAACTTTGTTACGGACATCTTCTCTTTCTTCTTTTATTCCCGAAAGACGCTGTTACGGACATCTTCTCTTTCTTCTTTTATTCCCGAAAGACGCAGGTCCCATCTTCTTTTATAAGTGAAAGTTCAAGCAGCTTGTTTTCCATTTGCAACACCTTTTCTTCTGTTTTCCCAACTCTTTTAGTAGTATCCGCCATCTTTTCTTTCACCTTTTTCATCTCTGCGTGGATAAACTGCACTGAATCTTTCAGGTCATTTATACGTGCTTGCAGACCGTCTGCTCTCTCATTTATTGTCAGCTTTATAGCTGCTATGATGTTTTCAGCGGAGTCTGGCTCGTCCATTAGCTTGTGACTTTTAGCTGACGTCTTAGTTGGTGTATTTTCTATGCTGATGGATTTGTGCTTACCACTTGCAGCCATTATAAGGAAGTTACAGGACGTCTTCTTTTTTTCCCTCCACTTTTTGAAGTTCAATGTTTGAAGTGTTCAGCTAATTTAGCGGTTTAAATGCTTTTTTGCATTAATATAATCTTGCTAGCTCCTTATTCAAATAATTTTGGGAGAGCTTGTTAAAAGTGACCACTCACGCCGCTATCTTGTTCGGCCCCCCTCCACTGACAGAACTTTTCACAGCCTCTAAATGCCACAGTGAGGTCACATGACCTATTTGTAGAGGGGAGAGGTCTCTGAACAAAACACTTGATTAACTTTTGGCGCCATTTTGGTTCAAGATGGCTGCCACTGCTACCTCTGAAAACACAAATTTGACTATAACTTAGCCATTCTTTGAGATATTGAGCTGAAATTTGGTATGGTTGTAGCTGAGAGCGAGTTGTTCTACATTCCTAATGCAAATTAGAAATCCAAGATGGCTACCTTAGCTAAAAGTAAAAAAAAGTATGATAACTTGGCTATTTTAAAAGATATTGAGCTGAAATTTGGTGTGGTGGTACCGGACAGTGATGCACAACACATTCTGAATTCAAAGCTAAAAATTGAAGATCGCTGCCAAAAATTTCAAATGGATATACAGTAGTCCTACGGGGGATCCGTACCCTGAAGCCCTGCAATAAGTGGGAAAAAAAATGCAAAATAGGAACAGTAGTACAAGTAGTAAGTAGTAGTCCATTTTAGTGTGTGTAGATGTTTTTAGAGCTTTTTAGCTGAAATTGGTTGTACTGGTAGCTGAGAACAATCCCTAATAATCTGCAAATCATAAATCCAAGATGGCTGCCTGAGCTAAAACAGAAAAACACTATATAAATCAATCATTTTAGAGATATTAAGCTGGAGTTTGGTGTGTTAGTAGCTAAGAGTAATGCACAATAAATACTGAATTCAAATAAAAATCCCAAGATGGCCACCAAAGCTACTGAATCCAAATAAAAATAAAAAATCTAAAAAACCTTAGCTGTCAAATCAATAATTGGAAATGGCCACAATGTGGCAGTCCCTGTCAAAGTTTCTCCAGGAACTGTCTAGTGGTGATTTTACTTTCTGTGTGAGGTTGGAGCAGTAATAATGTTGATCGTTTCTTTTAGGGCTCACTGGTTGTTATTGTGGGGAAGGTCGGTTGTGGAAAGAGTTCCCTGCTTGCTGCACTCACTGGAGAACTTCAGAGGTACACAGATTTTGAGTGTGTTATTTAAAAACATTTGGATAGTTCTCCTTGTGAACAAACATGATTGTTTTGTTTGTAATAAGTAATAAAGTATTAGGCTTTGCAGGAGAGTACCGGTACTCATGTTCCCACGGTGTATGCAGGCTGAGTGGTGTGCTGTATGTTGCCAACAGAGAGGCTGGCTTTGCTCTAGCCTCTCAGGAGCCGTGGATCCAGCATGCAACAGTACGAGACAACATCTTGTTTGGCAAAGACTTTGATGCTGCCTTCTATCAAGCTGTGATTGAGGCCTGTGCACTCTCAGACGACCTCACAGTAAGACAATATTATAATAAACTGTTTTTGATGACAGAAACATGTTCTCCCTGTGAGCTAGGAAGACATGCACTGATGTAGAGTTCATGAAGGCCTAACCTGCCAGCACACCGTATTTTCTGCCATACATGTCGCTCTGCCCTATAAGTCGCATCAGTCCATATTTGTCTAATAAAGTGGAAAAATCTATAAATATGTTGCTTTGCCTTATACATTGCATCTACTGTATTATGCGTCACCGCTGACAACCCTGAAATGTGGGCCGGTGTTGTGCCAAAAATTGATGGGCTGCCAAATGGCAGCCGCGAAAATGTGCACTGGAGGACTTTAACAAGAATTTAAAAAAATTAATACTTAAAAAAATACATTTGTTTGCTCGAAATTATAGCAATGGTATGTCTCAGTTGAACTCCGAATTTTCTGGACTATAAGTTGCACCTTTTTGCCTAATTTGCATGCCCTGTGACTTATAGAGAGGTGAGACCTGTTTATGGATTTTTTCCCCATATTTTTAGACCAATTTTTGGCTCAGATATGACCGTTTTTCCATTTTGGCAAAAATGGTGCAGTACCACTTTTGTCTGCTAGGGGTGCAGTACCACCCAAACTTACAGAACGTAATCACTAGATGGATATTTACAACTGATTAGCTTAATGACCAAAAAACATGCTTGTTAGGCTGATTGGTGACTCTAAATTGACCCTAGGTGTGAGTGTGAGAGTGGATCGTTGTTTGGTGTGAGTGAGACAGGTCCCTCTTGTAAATGAGTCCCCGTGACTCAACGAGGCTAGCCTGTATAAATAAAGGTTGAATGAATGAATGAATGAATGAGATGTTTGAGATAAAATTCGATGTTTTATAGACGTAAATGTGTCGCGGTTAGCTTCGTTGTTTTTCCTTGTACTTTTTCAAAGCGAAAAAATTTAAATCCAGCAGATTTGACCATTACGTGAATTTATTAAGGAACGGTTAAGCTAAGACACATGTTTGCTATAATTTTCAGCAGACAAATAATTGTTTTTACCGTGTTAATCTTGTGAAAAGTCCTTCCGTGCATGTTTCTGTGGTCGTCATTTTCAGCAGGGCAAATGACGTGCTGACACGTCGCGTCGTGGTGACGCATAATAGATGCGACTTATATAAAGGTGCGACCTGTTTATGGATTTTTCCAATTTATTGACAATAATTGGACAAAGCGACTTACATAAAGGTGCGACCTATAGTCCAGAAAATATTGTAAATGCACTTTAATGGTCAAATTAGCTGTATTTTGCTGGGGCAGTGCAGCTGTTTTGACTTGCTCCCAGCAGCGAGCAGAACCAAGGTGGGGAACTTTGGCATGCCGATTGTGTCATCAATAGCTGGTGAAGATTCTCAGTCATCCAGGACATGATAAATTCAAAAAAGTTCAAGAAAAAAGTATAAAGTATAATAAATAAAGTCCAGTTGTTTTTGTATTAAACTTTTTTGGTTTTGTCATCATAGCCACGTTCACCTATATATGGCATGCCATACTGCTACTACTACTCTGCTGCAATCTAGTGGCTGGAGGTGGACAACTCAATTTTATTTTTCAGTCAGAATGAATGAAACGGTCATATCTTAGCCAAAAATTGGTTTATAAATATGGGAAAAAATCCATAAATATGTCGCTTCGGTCTATAAATGCTCCAGTAAATGGTAAATGGAGCTTACTTATATAGCGCTTTCCAGCCCCCTATGAGGGGTCCCAAAGCGCTTCACAGTACCAGCCATCCACCCATTCATACACACATTCATACACCGGTAGCGGTAGGCTGCCATGCAAGGCGCCAGCCAGTCCTACCGGGAGCAACTCGAAGGGGAATTTAATACATTTGTGTCACATACAAAACAGTCCGGCGCCGGGCATTTTATTGTGCGACTACGTGGTCGTAAAATTTGAGCTTTGTGCGTACATGCCCTGCGGGGATACGCTTGTACCTCTGCGTAGTACATGCGTACAGCTGCGTATGGACAAACACAGAGCTATACGGGGGGCTTAAGTCGCAGGGCATGTGAATTATGCAAAAAAACTGCGACTTATAGCCCGAAAAATTCAGTACTTGGTTAAAAATGGCTCTAAAACAACAGTAGTCCCCGACTTACGAGCGCTCTGACTTACGAGGTCCCGGACTTACGAGCATGCATCTCATTAAAAAAAAAAAATATATATATATATATTTTTTTTTTATAAATGAATACATGTACAGTACTGGACAGTCACCAAGCACTTAGTCTATCCTAACACAGTTTTTAAAGATGAAGGAATAAGTTGAATTGTCTCCCTTTCACATAAAGGGAGCAAGCTCCCTATGGAGCCTGCAGGGAGGAGGGAGACAATTCAACTGATTCCTTCATCTTTAAAAACTGTGTTAGGATAGGCTAAGTGCTTGGTGACTGTACAGTACTGTACATTTATCTATTAATAAATAAAAAACAATAAAAAATACTGTATATACTGTATATTTTTAATAAATAGATAAATGTACAGTACTGTACAGTCACCAAGCACTTAGCCTATCCTAACACAGTTTTTAAAGATGAAGGAATCAGTTGAATTGTCTCCCTCCTCCCTGCAGGCTCCATAGGGAGCTTGCTCCCTTTATGTGAAAGGGAGACAATTCAACTTATTCCTTCATCTTTAAAAACTGTGTTAGGATAGGCTAAGTGCTTGGTGACTGTCCAGTACTGTACATGTATTCATTTATTTAAAAAAAAAAAAAAAAAAAAAATTTTTTTTTTTTACTATGTGTTCCTACTTACGAATTTTTGACTTACGAGCGCCCCCTAGTGACGGAACTCGCTCGTAAGTCGGGGACTACCTGTAATGTGAATCAATATGTCACAAATTACACCAGTAGACCTCAAATCATATTTTAATAACTCTCCACCACATTTTCTGTTCTCTGTGTGTAGACATGCTTGTTAGCCCAGGAAATTCACGACAGGGCAGTGAAGATATTACAGATTGTTTACACAGTATCTCCAGAGGATTGTTTTGCAGTATTTTGGCAGCTTTCTTGTTGTGTTCATGTTAGTCCAGAGCTTCTATCAGTACTTCAGAGCTGAAGTTATCCACAAAAAGTTTAACTTGTATTTAAAGTGTATTTCACAGTATTTTGTTTACACTCCGTGATCGTTTTCAAATTATGAATTGTCTGGGTTTCAGTTGGGCTACTTGTGTTTGCAGGTTTTGCCAAATGGTGACAAGACAGAAGTGGGTGAGAATGGAGTGACTCTGAGTGGAGGACAGAAGGCCCGACTGGCCCTCGCCAGAGCAGTTTACATGGTGAGTTTGTCACAGATCTCATCCATCTGTGGCTGTAGAGCAGGGGTGCCCAGTACGTCGATGGCGATTACAGGTCGATCGCAAAGGCATAATGGGTAGATCACATGGCATAAAAAAAATAGAAATCAGCCTATCATCTATCCTCGGTTTTCAAATCCCGGTTAAAAACTCACTACTACTCCATCGCTTTCAATGCCAGCTGATTTGTATTGGATCGTTTGATTTATAATCTGCAATGTTTTTTTTATGTTTTTCGTGTTGTACTTCATTGTCTGTGTTGCCTGTTGCGTGTTTGTTTGTCCAGCACTTTGGTGTGGACTTGTTCCTGTTTAAAGTGCTTTATAAATAAAATGGTATGGTATGGTATGGTATACAGGGCAGCTAGTCACAGCCCTCATTCTCTCAAACCAGGTCTCAGAGTGGAGATTTTTTGGGGACCCCTGTCCCCGAAGGTGTGAAATTCTGTGTGTGTGAAGTCGCACATGCTCACTACAGGCAGCTGCAGTCATGCAGTCAAAAGTTTTTCTGCACTAACAGTTATAATAAATGGCAGAGAGAGTGTTTTTTGTGCAACTCACCCTTTTTCTGCATGTAGGACAGGGTTATTCAACAAAACTGCTCAGGGGGGCACAGTTTCTGAAAGCCAGCAGCTCGGGGGCCGAACATCCAGCAGTTAAAATCATAATGTAATAAACCAAAGTTTATAATGATCTGTTAACTTTTAAATTTGTTTATTTTATTGCATTGAATCATAAATGCAATAAACAGAACCCCAAACCCAGACTGTCGTTCCCCACAATTATTATTATTATTTAATTATGAAGTGGGCTGGATTGAAGTCACCCGCAGGTTGCCAGTTGAGTAGTCCTGATGTAGGAGCAAAACTAATAAAATTGAGGGTCCAAGGAGAAGTTACTGTATTCACCAGTTTGGATGTAACTGTCATGCTCATGTACAATGAATGCAGGTTAGCCAATGCTGCCAGATACATTTTAAATGTCTTATTTACCCCCTTCTTTTCTGTGCACATGTTCAACAAACACAACACACACCTCATCTTAGAATATCTTTACTCAGCACATGACAGTTTAGGTCAAATACTATCATTTTAAAATAACAGTACTATAGTTCATAATTTCTTATCTGGCAACCCGACTGACATGGAAACTACAGCGGTTTAGTGTAAATCTACTCATTTTTTGTTTTATTACCCCAATAAACATTTAAATAACACATTTCCAGATGTTGTTGTNAGAGAGTGGTGAAGGCTGCACAGAAGTCTGTGGGAGTCAGTCTCCCCACCATCACAGACATTTACACCTCCAGATGCAGAAAAAGAGCCACCTGCATCATGAAAGACCTCACTCACCCAGCACACTCACTCTTTGCACCACTCCCCTCGGGACGGAGGTTGAGGAGCATCAAATGTAGAACCACTAGACTGAGAAACAGCTTCTACCCTGAGGCTGTCAGACTCATGAATAAATAAATAATAAGAATAAACACTGCAAAATGTCACATCATACTGATACTGTACTGATCTGTTTCTTGTTGCTGCGTTCATCTGTGACCATCTGCTCATGTTCGTGCTGCTGTTTATAATGATGTTTTTCTACTACATTAGGGCTTAGTGTATTACTAGCTGATGTCTCTCTTAGTTAATCCTAGATGTTATTATTGTTTTTCTCTTGCATTTGTTGTTGGATGTAACTGGGACCCTGTGTACATAATCTCGTTTTCAACACATGTACTACATGCGGTGCAAATGACAATAAATTCTCTCTGACTCTGACTCTGACTCTGATATGGAAACTACAGCGGTTTAGTGTAAATCTACTCATTTTTTGTTTTATTACCCCAATAAACATTTAAATAACACATTTCCAGAGGTTGTTGTTGTGCAAACGGGGCATGATAGCAGGTAGATCACTTTGACTTGGTCATTTTCAAAGAAGCTCCGTGATGAAAAGTCTGAACACCGCGATCTAGAGAAAAGGACAAAAACATATACCGGTACTTCTCAAAAAATAAAGGGAACACCTAAACAAAACAATGTAACTCCAAATCAGTCACACCTTTGTGGAATCAATGTCACCAGTTAGGTAGAAACACTTATTGTGAATCAGTTTCACCTGCTGCTGTGCAAATGGAACACACAACAGGTGGAATGAGAGGCAATTAGCAAGACAACCCCTGTAAAAGAGTGATTCTGCAGGTGGTGACCACAAATCATTTCTCTGTTCTCACCCTTTCTGGTTGAACTTTTAGTCACTTCTTCATTTTGTCAGTGCTGTCACACATAAACCGTGTTTCCATCTATTTTCATTTCGAATTTTGAGCTAAGTTTTGAAATCTCGCAAAAATGTAAATACAAATTAATGCGGATCAGAAGTGTTTCCATCAACTGGCTTGATGCGCATCTACCAGGCCACGCACAGCGTCATTACGTCAGACGTCAGCGTCATTACGTCAGACGTCAGCGTTACGCATGTCTACAGTAAACAGGAAGTAGCGGTTGAAAACAGAACCCGACCACACATCTCGTCAAAATGGAGAGAATATTTCAGGTATGTGTTGCTATCGGGCAAGTTGTATTTATTCTGTCATGCCAACTAGTTTTAGCGATGTTACATGTTGTCCGGAGCGGAAACAGCTGATCAGTCACGTGACGTGAATGTTCGCTACGGCAGAACTGAGTCGGCAAATCTGTTTCCATCTGTCGTTTTGCGCATCAGCTCTGTTTCGAAACCCCCAAAAACCACCTCAAGCGAGCGTATCAACTTTTGAGCAAATTAGAGGAAGTTAACTCGAATGTTACCGTTTCCATTCAGCTTTTCTGATGCGATGCTTCAAAATGCGCATCTAGAAACCTTGATGGAAACACGGCTATTGAGGCATCACGAGGCGTTTTTTTTACAGCCCACTGAAGTTGCTCAAGTAGTGCAGCTAATCCAAGATGGAACATTAATGCAAGCGGTGGCAAGAAGATTTACTGTGTCTCTCAGCACAGTGTCCAGAGCATGGAATAGGTACCAGGACACAGGCCAGTACACCAGGAGACCTGGAGGCGGCTGTAGGAGGGCTACAACCCAGCAGCAGGACTGCTACTTCATCCTTTGTGCAAAGGGGAGCAGGAGGTTTACATCAGGGAAACTAAACAGCCATTGGCCAAAAGGATGGCCCAGCACAGAAGATCACCATCATCAGGTCAGGACTCTGCAGTCTACACTCATCTCCAGGCCAGAGGTCACTCTTTCAGGGATGAAGATGTTCACATCCTTGATAGAGAGGAACGATGGTTTGAGAGAGGAGTAAAGGAGGCCATCTTTGTGAAAAGAAACCGTCCATCATTAAACAGAGGTGGAGGCCTCCGTGTTCAACTGTCCCCCTCTTAAAATGCTGTTATTGCTAGTATCACTCAGCCCCTTGTGAATAGCAAACAACCATCCGAGTGCTAACGATCCATAGTTAGGCTGATGGTCCTCCATGATCATGTGAGCAGCTAGTTTTGGCTGTCAGCAGCAAACTGGTTGAGCCACTTTGAGAAGGTGCTATTTATAAGACTGAAATGAATACAGCATCTCAGACTGACAAGAGGAAAGACGAAACGTTTCTACAATTTTTGTTTTGTTTTGTTTTGTTGAATGTCCAGAGGACCAGAATTAACTTTTTTAGATTTTCCTTTGACCTTTTCTGACATCTTTTTGTCACAAATCACTCCTGGAACTTTTCTCCATCCACTCCATCCTACCTGAACTCTCTTTTTCACCTCTTTACCACATTCCCCATTTTCCTGGACAGTAGACCCCAAGTACTTGAAGTCCTGCACCTTTGTGACCTCTGATCCTTGTAGCCTCACTGTTCCACTGGCCTCCCTCTCATTCACACACATGTACTCTGTCTTACTACGGCTGACTTTCATTCCTCTTCTTTCAAGTGAATACCTCCACCTCTCCAAGTTCTCTTCCACTTGTTCCCTGTTCTCACCACAGATCACAATGTCATCTGCAAACATCATAGTCCATGGGGATTCCTGCCTGACCTCATCTGTTAGTCGGTCCATCACCAGAGCAAACAAGAAGGGGCTCAGAGCCGATCCTTGATGCAATCCCACCTCCACCTTGAAGCTATCTGTCACTCCTACAGCACATCTCACCACTGTCCTGCTGTCCTCATACATGTCCTGTACCAGTCTAACATACTTCTCTGCCACTCCAGATTTCCTCATGCAATACCACACCTCCTCCCTCGGCACCCTGTCATATGCTTTTTCTAAATCCACAAAGACACAATGGAGTTCTTTCTGACCCTCTCTGTACTTCTCCATCAGCATTCTCAAAGCAAAGATGGCATCTGTGGTGCTCTTTCTTGGCATGAAACCATACTGCTGCTCACAGATAGTCACCTCTTGTCTAAGTCTTGCTTCCACAACTCTCTCCCAGATCTTCATCGTGTGGCTCATCAACTTAATTCCCCTGTAGTTGCTACAACTCTGTACATCACCCTTGTTCTTAAAAATGGGCACCAGCACACTTCTTCTCCATTCTTCAGGCATTTTCTCACCCTCAAATATTCCATTAAATATTTGAGTCAAAAACCTCACTGCCATCTCTTAAGACATTTCCAAACTTCCACTGGTATGTCATCAGGTCTTACTGCCTTCCCCTTCTTCATTCTTTTCAGAGCTTTCCGGACTTCACCCTCAGTAATCTTTCCCACTTCCTGGTCCACAGATTCTATAACCTCTACTCTTCTTTCTCTTTCATTCTCTTCATTCATTAGGTCCTCAAAGTACTCCTTCCATCTTCCTACCACACTCTCCTCTCTTGTTAGAACATTACCATTCCTATCTTTAATAAGCCTAACCTGTTGCACATCCTTTCCAGCCGATCCCTCTGTCTTGCCATTGGTACAAGTCCTTCTCGCCCTCTTTAGTGTCCAGTCTCCCATACAACTCATTGTACACCCTCTGCTTTGCCTTAGCTACTTCCCTCTTTGCTCTATGTCCCATCTCCTTATATTCCTGTCTCCTCTCTTCAGTCCTCTCACTGTCATATTTCTTCTTGGCTAATCTCTTTCTTTGAATGGCGTCTTGCACTTCACTATTCCACCACCAGGTTTCCTTATCATCCATTCTCTGTCCAGATGACACACCAAGTACCTTCCTACCTGTCTCTCTAATTACTGTTGCTGTAGTAGCCCAGTCACTTGGAAGCTCTTTCTTACCACCCAGAGCCTTTAACAGCTCGTCTCTGAATTTCTCACAACATTCTTCCTTCTTCAGCTTCCACCATTTGGTCTTCTTCTCTGATTTTACTCTTTTTCTCTTCTTCACAACAACAGTCATTCTACACACAACCATCCGATGCTGTCTGGCCACGCTCTCCCCTGCCACAACCTTACAGTCTCCAATCTCCCTCAGGTTTCCTCTTCTACACAGAATGTAGTCGACCGGCGTACTCCTTCCTCCACTCTTATAGGCCACTCTATGTTCCTCCTTCTTTTGGAAATAGGTATTGACTACAGGTAGTCCCCGACTTACGAGTGAGTTCCGTACTTATGAGTTGCTCGTAAACCGGAAATTCGTACGTCGGAACAAGAAACACGTGTTCTCGTAAGTCCGGATTTTCGCTCGTAAGTTGGAACATTTATGCTAGCGCTACTACGACCACTCGTTTTTCATCAAAAACATTCATACTACTTCATAAACATGCTCAGAAACGTGTTTCCAAATGGTTAGCTAACACACTTTCATCTAAAAACACAAAAAAGTGCTGTATTTTTTACAAATTTACTGCTCGTTCGCCAGCTCGTAAGTCCGGGACCTCGTATGTAAGAGCGCTCGTAAGTCGGGGACTACCTGTATAGCCATTTTCATTGTCTTGGCAAAATCCACCACCATCTGTCCTTCCTAGTTTCTTTCCTTGACACCAAACCTACCCATCACTTCCTCATCCCCTCTGTTTCCTTCACCAACATGTCCATTCAGGTCTGCTCCAATCACCACTCTTTCCTCCCTGGGAATACTCTCTATCACTTCATCCAGATCTTTCCAAAATGTATCTTTCTCCTCCCCATCACATCCAACCTGTGGAGCATAACCACTGACGATGTTTAGCATCAGACCTTCTACTTCTACCTTCAGGCACATCACCCTATCTGACACTCTCTTCACCTCTACTACATTCTTTGCCAACTCCTCCTTCAGGACCACCCCTACTCCATTTCTCTTTCTATCCACACCATGGTAAAACAGTTTGAACCCTGCTCCAATACTGCGAGCCTTGCTGCCCTTCCACTTGGTCTCTTGGACACATAAAACATCTACCTTTCTTCTCTGCATCATGTCAGCCAGCTCTCTACCTTTGCCTGTCATTGTCCCCACATTTAGAGTTGCAACCCTCAGTCCTACATTCTTCACCTTCCTCTTCTCCTTCTGTCACCTGACACGTTTCCCTCCTCGTGGTCTTCGAATGTTATTATATAACTGTTGTTTTTTTTGCCTACCTATAATGGTTTTAATTGGTGCACCCTCCAGATAGAGGTGCCATCTGTTTCCTTTTATGTAAGGATGGCACCATCTAGTGGGCATCCTTTGTTTGTTCTCCATGTTTACTCAGTTTAATTTCTTGTCAGTCATCTATGTTAGTTTTATTTAGTTTCCCTTGCTCCAGTTTTTGTTATAATTAGATTTGCATGTTTTAGTTTATTCAGGTTCCCTGCTCCAGTTTAGTTATTCATGTCATAGGTCATAGTTTATTCATGTTACAGGTTTTAGGTAGTTCCCTGGCTCCAGGATTACTTCCCTAGTGTTACTCCAATTAGTCAATTATTTCCACCTGTGTCTCTTGCCCTGTCAGTGTATATATACTCTGTCTGCCAGTCTGTTTTTGTCGCGTCGTCGTTGGGTCTTCCTAGTCTTGTCCTGTTCCTGTCTTGATGGTTCTGGTTGAATGTAAGTTTTGCTGCCTTGCCAGCTTTTTGATTTATGATCATTAAAGTATTTATTTTGTATTACGTCTGAGTCCCTGCCTGCACAACTGGATTCGTACCTGCCCTGTGTAATTCCTAACAGTACGATGCGACCATATTTAGAATCCAGCGGGCAGGGTTCTCCTTAGAAGATTTGAACACTCACCTCTCGTGTCCAAGTGGATGGAGGGGACCGTGTTTCGTTGCGGTGGTTTCCGGACTGTTCCCACGCCGGCACAATAGGATTTCAGCCGGGGGGGTGGAGAATATGCATTCTCCCCTCCGGGGTCTCGAGGAGGAGGGACGGGTTCAGCTCCGTGAGAACCGCTCGATGGTTTTTCCCTGTTCATCTCTTGTTCCAGCTCCGCTCGTCATTTCCGGATGGATGTCCGGAGAGGACGAGGACGATTTGTGTTTTCCTCTTGTTCCCCAGTCTCCACGCCACCGTAAAAGCGGTAAAAAGAAGAACCGGAAGCGTTCACCTGCACCTCCGTCTTGGTCAGCTGATTGGCCTCGGTCCAGCGAATCCGAGTATTTTGGGCACGACTCCAACGCTCCAGTGGGAGCGAGTTCCATGGCCTCACCTCCTAGGTTTCCGGTGAGGGTGGAGACAAACGCTCCACGGTCGCTCGCAGCTGTCCCAGCTCGGTTCGGTGAACCCGGTCACAGCGTCTCCACGGGGGCGGGTCTTCTCACCGCTCACTCATCTCCCCGTTCATCTAGTGACCAGATGAAGGGGGGCCAGCCCACAGGTCAGTCACCAGAACAATGTCTCATTGAACCAGCAGAGGTCGTCCCAGGAAGTTTTTCTGGGGTGATAAACATTTCTGACTTACATCACATAAACTGTACTTTGCAAAGACTAATCTCCTCAGCTGAAGTTAACCCGGCCAGTTCAAATTTAGTACTCTCCCTAGCTGAAAGACTGTTGACATCTACACCAGGGGCCTCATGTACAAAGACTTGCGTGGACTTCTTACTGAAAAGTGACGTACGGTCAAATCCAGAAAACGGCGTACGCACAAAAAAATCCAGATGTATCAAACTGTGCGTACGCCGGAATCCACGCACATTCCTTTTGTACATCACAATCAACGTGGAATTGAGCGCACATGAGAGAGTGGCCGACTCCGCCTTTGACACGCCTCCATATAAATATGCAAATTCATTTAAATATGCCCTGCACGAGAGGAATGTCGTCATTGCTCTATTGCAAATCATGTCGAAACGTGGAAAAAAGAGGAACTTCACGGACTGTGAACTGGAGACACTTCTGAGTGAGGTAGAGAGGCACGGAAAAAGGTTTTGTTTGGCACGCGTAGGCAAGCACTTTTAAACGAGAAGTTGACCACGCAATAACAACATGCCTAGATAGGTCACTGGGTAGCGCGTTCGCCTTCCGTCCCGAACTTCATGAGTTCAATTCCCACATGATACAACGTTTTTTTTTTCTATATTCATTCCAGATTTAAAGAACACAAGAAAACTATTTAGAAAAAACAACAAGAAATGAAACAATACATGAAATGAAAGGAAGCAGAGGATTTCTTGTGTTTAAAAAAAAATAGTTTTCTTGTGTTCTTTAAATCTGGAATGAATAAAAAAAAGAAAACGTTGTTTTCATTTAAATATACCCTGCAACAGAGGAACGTCGTCTTGTCCCATCATGCATCACGTTCTTCAACTGCTAAAACAGCTAAAAATGAACAAAAAACAAGAATTTAAGCTGTGCAAAACTATTCAGTCTTTCTGTTTTTTATATTTTTTGCAGGTTATATTCTAATTGCGTCCATGTGGATGTAATAATTGTTAATCATGTGTGTTTGGTGTGAACAATGATGATTTTCACATCATGAACAGTTTCTCAGAATCACCTCTAGGTGTCGCCAATGGAACCAAAACCACAGAAACGTGCGTACGCCAACCCTGGAGCTGGCGTGGGGCTGCACACATTTCCACGTTCAGTTCTGTTTTGATACATACAGAGTTTTGCGTGGAAAATGGCGTACGCAAGGTTTTTGTGCGTACGCACCGTTGATACATGAGGCCCCTGGTCTCTTATCCATTCCTGAGTATTGTCAGCTTCTGAAGAAAATAAGATCTGTTAAAGAACCCACACTCAGATCAGTCCCTGTTACCCAACCTGTAGCCACAAAAGTGTTTCCAGTTACAACAGTTACCAGCCAGCATCCTGCAGCCATCACTACCACAGCCAGTCAGTCCAGTCAGTCATCAGCAGAGGGCGCTGACCTGCCTTCATCGGCTGTTGCAGTTAAGGCTTCTCGCCACCGCAGAAAAAGGGGTAGATGTGAGTCTCAAGCCCCCTCTCTGCCCGACTCTGCCGACTGCAGCAGACTTGATGGATGACTCCTCGCCTGTTGCAGACTCGTTGGCTGTCGACACTTTGGCTCCTGGTTCCAGTACTTCGGCTCCTGGTTCCAGTACTTCGGCTCCTGATTCCAGCACTTCGGCTCCTGGTTCCAGCACTTCGGTTCCTGGTTCCAGCACTTCGGCTCCTGGTTCCAGCACTTCGGCTCCTGGTTCCAGCACTTTGGCTCCTGGTTCCAGCTCTTCGGCTCCTGGTTCCAGCTCTTCGGCTCCTAGTTCCGGCTCTTCGGCTCTTGGTTCCGGCTCTTCGGCTCCTGGTTCCGGCTCTTCGGCTCCTGGTTCCGGCTCTTCGGCTCCTGGTCCCGGCTCTTCAGATCCTGTCTCTACTGCCGAAGGAGGTCCTGCCGCATAAGATCCTGATCCTGCAGCAGGTCGACCAGAGCCTGCAGCACCCCCAGTGCCTGCAGTCCCAGCATCTTCAGAGGGGGCCTTAGTGGGTGCCCCTCACATTTCCTGTCTCAGGGGGGGTCCAGGAGGACGCCTCCCACGTATCCTGTCTCGAGGGGTCCCTGGAGGATGCTTCCCACGTTTCCTGTCTCGAGGGGGTCCAGGAGGACGCCTCTCACGTTTTCTGTCTTGGGGGGGTCCAGGAGGACGCCTCTCACGTTTCCTGTCTTGGGGGGGGTCCAGGAGGACGCCTCCCACGTTTCCTGTCTCGGGGGGGTCCAGGAGGACGCCTCCCACGTTTCCTGTCTCGGGGGGTCCAGGAGGACGCCTCCCACGTTTCCTGTCTCGGGAGGGTCCAGGAGGACGCCTCCCACGTTTCCTGTCTCGGGGGGGTCCAGGAGGACGCCTCCCACGTTTCCTGTCTCGGGAGGGTCCAGGAGGACGCCTCCCACGTTTCCTGTCTCGGGGGGGTCCAGGAGGACGCCTCCCACGTTTCCTGTCTCGAGGGGTCCAGGAGGACGCCTCCCACGTTTCCTGTCTCCAGGGGTCCAGGAGGACGCCTCCCACGTTTCCTGTCTCGAGGGGTCCCAGGAGGGAACCCCTCACGTTTCCTGTCTCAAGGGGTCCCTGGAGGGTGCCCCTCATGTTTCCTGTCTCGAGAGGTCCCAGGAGGGACCCCCTCACGTATCCTATCTCGAGAGGTCCCTGGAGGGAGCCCCTCACGTTTCCTGCTCCGGGAGAGTCTTGAAGGACTCCTCCCACGAGGCTCACATTTCCTGCTCCAGGAGGGTCCTGGAAGACTCCTCCCAAGAGGTATCACAACTGGGGGTCTCGCAGCCAGGGGTCTCGCAGCCGGAGGTCTCGCAGCCGGAGGTCCCCACACCGATGGAGGCTCTCCACATTGATGACGTCTGCTCGCCCGACTCACCGCTCCAAGGCGTCTCTCCGCTCGAGGACGTCTCAATGCCTCACGACGTCTCTCCGCTCAAGGACGTCTCAACGTCTCACGACATCTCTCCGCTCGAGGACGTCTCAACGTCTCTTCGCTCGAGGACGTCTCAACGCCTCACAACGTCTCCGCTCGAGGACGTCTCTCCGCTCGAGGACGTCTCTCCGCCTCTCGACGTCTCAACGCCTCTCGACGTCTCAACGCCTCTCGACGTCTCAACGCCCGAAGTCGTCTCTCCTGACGTCGAGGAAGTCTGTGCACCTGCTGCCGGTGGGGGTCCTGATGCCGACAAAGTCTGTTCGCATGCAACCAACATGGTTCCTGCCTTGGAAGGGCGGTATCCCGGCCGACCGCCTGACCGACTCCTACCTGGTGGGCGGCATCCCGGCCGAACACCCGACCGGCTCCTGTCTGAGGGGCGGCATACCGGCCGACCGCCCGACCGGCGCCTGCCTGAGGGGCGGCATCCCGGCCGACCGCCCAACCAGCTCCTGTCTGACGGGCGACACCCTGGGCGACCGCCCAACCAGCTCCTGCCTGGGGGACGGGCCGCTGCCCGTCTGGACGTTTTTGTGCTCTTGTTTTGTGTTTAGCCTGTGTCTTGGTGTTTTGTCCTTGTCTGTTTGTGTTTGGGCCCGCCGTCCTTGCGGTTCCTCCCTCTGCCCGCCCGTGTCTTTTTTTGGGGGGGTTCTTGGGGACGCCTGGGGGCGTCTTTGAGGGGGGTACTGTAAGGATGGCACCATCTAGTGGGCATCCTTTGTTTGTTCTCCATGTTTACTCAGTTTAATTTCTTGTCAGTCATCTATCCATCCATCCATCCATTTTCTTCCGCTTATCCGGGGTCGGGTCGCGGGGGTAGCAGCCTAAGTAGGGAGGCCCAGACTTCCCTCTCCCCAGCCACTTGGAGCAGCTCCTCTGGGGGAATCCCAAGGCGTTCCCAGGCCAGCCGAGAAACATAGTCCCTCCAGCGTATCCTGGGTCTTCCTCTGGGTCTCCTCCCGGTGGGACATGCCCGGAACACCTCACCAGGGAGGCGTCCAGGAGGCATCCTAACCAGATGCCCGAGCCACCTCAACTGGCTCCTCTCGATGTGGAGAAGCAGCGGCTCTACTCCGAGTCCCTCCCGGATGACTGAGCTTCTCACCCTATCTCTAAGGGAGAGTCCAGCCACCCTGCGGAGAAAACTCATTTCAGCCGCTTGTATCCGAGATCTTGTTCTTTCGGTCATAACCCAAAGCTCATGACCATAGATGAGGGTGGGAACGTAGATCGATCGGTAAGTTGAGAGCTTGGGGCTTCAGAGCTTGAGAGCTTCAGTCATCTATGTTAGTTTTATTTAGTTTCCCTTGCTCCAGTTTTTGTTGTAATTAGATTTGCATGTTTTAGTTTATTCAAGTTCCCTGCTCCAGTTTAGTTATTCATGTCATAGGTCATAGTTTATTCATGTTACAGGTTTTAGGTAGTTCCCTGGCTCCAGGATTACTTCCCTAGTGTTACTCCAATTAGTCAATTATTTCCACCTGTGTCTCTTGCCCTGTCAGTGTATATATACTCTGTCTGCCAGTCTGTTTTTGTCGCGTCGTCGTTGGGTCTTCCTAGTCTTGTCCTGTTCCTGTCTTGATGGTTCTGGTTGAATGTAAGTTTTGCTGCCTTGCCAGCTTTTTGATTTATGATCATTAAAGGACATGACCCACCATGTTTTCAAATTGCATTGCCATTAATATATATTAGTTTATTTAAAAATAAAACAGGAGCGTTTATTTATATTGTAGAGAAATAAAGCTAAATGTGTTATTTCATGATTTATAGCAGATTTTGGCATGCAGCTCTGGGAAAATCTGCCCCTCTCCATATAGGGGCATTCACATCACTGAAGTTTCCGCCTTGGAGTTATAGGCGGAGTTATAACAAGCATGCATCAACTTCTGACCAGAGAATACAACTAATAAAAACAATGTGTGGGACAAACCTCAGACTTTTACAAGTAGTCATGTTGTGTCATTTTAATATTTCCTCAGTAATAATTGTACAACTGTCTGTTGATCAGCACAGCCGCGCACTCCCTCCGTTGCTCAGAGGAAGAAAAAAAAGCGAATCATATTTAATATTCCCTTGTTAATAAATCTGCCTGTTAATTAATCCCGCGGTCACTCACTGATGTCATATTCTGAGCGTGCACCCACTTTTTATTCTCTCCCCGCGACCTGACAGCCAGGCCGGGGAGTACAGAATTAAAAAGGCAGCCGCAGAGGAGCTTTGAGCGCGCATGCTCCCCGTAAGGCTGAGGAGATACGGAGCCGAGTCGGCACCACGAAGGAGCCGGGAGAAGACACGCGGCTGGCTCCTCATGGGCAGAGGAGTGATGCCGGGTACCCACCTAAATTGTCAGAACGCTCCTGCCCCGCCCCCTTTTGGCCGCTTGTCACTGATGCCGGGTACCCACTGGGACGCGTCTTATGACGCGCACTAGGGGGAGGCAGAGGGTCATCAGTTGTTGTGTTTTCATGCTGCTGGCAGATAAAATCAGCAGCACGTGACCCCCGCTCCTACTGGAGTGGGTTTTCTACGAGCCGAACTGCAGCTCAGACAGTCTTTGTTGAGATTAAAACGTTTTTTTATGTTTGGGGTGATCGTACGCTGAGCGGACAGCAGCAACTGTTTAAAATGCCAAGATTCTTACCGGAGTCTGGTTCCAATTCATGGAGGCTGATGAGGTAAGTTTAAAAAGTCCAAAAAAAGTCTTGTTGTTGTTGCGTCATCACATAGCAGAGGCTCTCCCGATTGGTTGCTGGACGCGTCGAGCAACGTCGAGCCGCAAAAACATCAACTTTTGAGACTTTGGCGGCTCGACGCTGCTCAACGCGTAGGTTGTTTCGGACGCGCGCGTGCGTGGAAAGGAACTGCCGCGTGCCGGCGCGCCGCTTCAAAAACTCAAAACGCGCCGCTTCACGGTTCGCCTCGCCTCGACGCGTCTCCACATAGACTTCCAATGTAAACCGGCCGCTTCAGTCGCCCGACACGGGTCCGGTGGGTAACCGGCATGAGAGTTTAACCGCAGCGCGAAGGAACTTGAAAGGTGACCAGCAGAATGAGGAGCCGGGAAAAGATGCGCGCGGCTGGCTCAATGGGCAGAGGAGTGAGAGCAGAGTGAGAGCAGCGTTTTAACCGCAGCGGTGTTCTATCTTATAAAAAAGTTCTAATAAATAAATAAAAATAGAGCGCTGGCTGGTCCAGCTGTACACACAACTGCACCAGGAAATATTTATATTTATTTATTTATTTATTTATATATACTGCAGTTCTCTCATAAACCTCCATGGCGAACTCACTCCTGCCTTCTGGGTGGAGCCTTCAATGAGGTGATTTCACACTTCGGCAATCTTCGGCCGGGTTTCCGGATTCATCCGGGACTCGTTGTTTTTTTGTTTTTTTTTTTAACTCTCGCCTGGCCCAATTGCAAAAATGAAAATAGACATCATATTCTACTACAGTAATTGTATTTTGTATTACCTCCGAGTCCCTGCCTGCACAACTGGATCCGTACCTGCCCTGTGTAATTCCTAACATTTAATTTCTCACATGTCATTAAACTCATCTAATGTAGCCCTGAAGGGGCTAAGAGTCCCTGCAAAATCTCAGTTTAGCTGCTCCTGGCCAGTTTATAATCCTACAAATGTAGTGATGCTTATGCAACTACAGTACAGTAGTGAGGGATGACTTTTTAGGCATGCACGTTTTGTGTGTAGGGAAACTGTTTACATGTACACAACCAAGGCCTGCATGTAATGCCCTCTTTTTTTCATGTCACTCCATCAGGACAAAGACATCTATCTGCTGGATGATCCACTGGCAGCTGTGGATGCAGATGTGGCCGAACACCTCATGAAGAAGTGTATAATGGAGCTCCTCAGAGGAAAGACCAGAATCCTTTGCACACACCATATAGAATTTGTGGACAAAGCTGATGTGGTGGTCCTCATGGACAATGGGACAATAATTAAAACAGGTAGCGTAACACACTTGCACACATAATTGAAAACTATACATCAGCTTACAAGATTTTGTAATTTTGTAAATTAAAGTAAACAGGACTGTTTTCTCTTTTAAAAAACTACAGTACAACAATGAAGCAAAAAAAAAAACACTTTGGTATGAGTTGGGTTTAATAACGACTCTAATGACAAAACAATTAGTTTAAATGTTATATAATAATCATATTTTATACATTTTCTTGTAATTCAGTGAAAATGTAAATCCTAAAAGAAGCCTTGTCTGAGTGCAAATTAGCTCAAGTAAAAAATATTGGCTGCTCCCTTCTTCAGGGGTCGCCACAGTGGGCAAACTCATACGAAAGAGTTACCAGTTGTTTTACGCTGGATGCCCATTCTGACGCAACCTGGGCTCAAACTCGCAACCCCAGGATTACAAGACTGCAGCACTGACCACTGAGCTACTGCAGCCACCACAAGTTCCAATGCTGTCTACATTTTTATCAACGGCCAAAGACAGGAAGTCTTGGACAGTTTGATAACTCAGAATGATTTTTGTTAATCGTAACTCAAACCTCTGATGTGTTCTGACCATTTTTGATAAGTTCACTAATAACTAATGCAGATTCAGTTCAGTTTATTTATAGCTAAAGCACCAAGTCCAAACAGAAGGCATCTCAGGGCACTGAACAGAAACGTTCATAAACATAAAAATTCAATTAGTAACATTGTTTATCTAAGGTAGAGTAGCCAGCAGACTGCACTGAGTCTTCATTTCGTCGCAGTCTCTTGTCCTGAGCAAGCACAAGGCAACAGTGGAAAGGAAAAACTCCTTCATAACAGGAAGAAACCTTCAGCAGAACCAGGCTCAGGATGAGCTGACATCTGCTTTGACCTGCTGGGTTTGAGAGGACAGGAAATAGAGACAGACACAGAATGTCAGGTCCAGAATGTCACGTCCAGAATTGAGGCAAACAGGTTCCACTCTAGGAGGAAAGAAAAAAAAAAAAACACGTTAGAAATAAATACAAGTACCATACCATTACCATACCATTTTATTTATGAAGCACTTTCAACAGGAACAAGTCCACACCAAAGTGCTGAACAAACAAACACGTAACAGGCAACACAGACAATGAAGTACAACACGAAAAACATAAAAACATTGCAGATCATAAATAAAACGATCAAATATAAATCAGCTGGCATTGAAAGCAATGGAGTAGTAGTGAGTTTTTAACCGGGATTTGAAAACTGAGAGGGAGGGGGCCTGTTTGATGAGCAGCGGTAACTCGTTCCAGAGTCTTGGGCCTGCTACAGAGAACGCCCTGTCACCTCTGCGCTTAAGGCGAGTTTCTGGAACTATTAAGAGTACCTGATCCTCTGACCTCAAAGCACGTGGAGGGACATATGGGTGTATCAGATCCGAGAGATAGGCGGGGGCGAGACTGTTCAGCGATTTGTAGACATACATGAGAATTTTGAATTGGATTCGAAGATGAACCGGTAGCCAGTGAAGGGAGGCCAAGACTGGTGTAATGTGCTCTCTTTTGCGTGTGCTGGTTAAAAATCGGGCAGCTGCGTTCTGAACCAGTTGCAATCGTGCAATGGTGGCTTGACTGACGCCAAGCAGAAGTGAATTGCAGTAATCAAGCCTAGATGTAATGAATGCGTGAATCACTGTCTCCAGGTTGTTTTTTGATAGTAGTTTTTTGATAGTAGTTTTTTGATAGTAGTTTTTTGATAGTGTTTTTTGATTGAAGTACAAACTATTCATTTGATGAAATGAGGTCAATTTGTCCTCTAGTACTCTAAGCCTATAGCAGCATATGAAACTAAGCCAACCCTAACTATAGGATTTATAAATAAAGGAAAGTCTTAAGTCCAGTCTTAAAACTGGACAATGTGTCAGACTCATGGACAGAAACTGGAAGTTGGTTCCACAAGAGAGGAGCCTGAGAACTGAAAGATCTTCTCCCATTCTGTTTTTGTAAATTCTAGGAACCACGAGTAAACATGCAATTTGAGAGCGAAGTGCTCTGTTAGGAAAATATGGAGCAATAAGATCTGCAATATAAGATGGAGCTATAGTTGTTGAGAGCTTTGTAAGTTAGAAGTAGGATTTTGAATTCTATTCTGGATTTGACAGGGAGCCAATGGAGAGATATGATCTCTCCCACTAACTCCAGTTAAGACTCTGGCAGCAGCATTTTGGATCAACTGAAGATGTTTTAAAGAAACATTTGGACACCCAGATAATAAACCATTGCAATAGTCCGGTCTAGACATGACAAATGCATGAACCAGTTTTTCAGCATCATTTTTTAGGTAAGATGTTTTTAATTTTAGTGATATTATGCAGGTGGAAGAAGACAGTTCTAGTAATGTTTTTAGTGTGGGGGATAAAAGACATGTCCTGATTAAAAATAACACCAAGATTTTTAACATTACAACTGGAGGCAGATTAATGCCATCTCTCCACTGGCTTCCAATATATTTTAGGGTTCATTTTAAAATTTTGGTTTTAACTTTTAAAGCACTCCATGGTGAGACTCCCAAATATATTTTCGACCTTTTGAAGCCACTCTGTCAGTCTAGAACTCTGAGGTCTTCTAATCAGTTACTGCTGACAGTTCCTAGAACCCATTTTAAAACCCGTGGTGATAGAGCATTTCAGGTGGTGGCACAGAGGCTCTGGAATGCTCTCCCTCTAACAATGCGTGGCTCTGAGTCGACTGATCAACTAAAAAAAGTCTCAAGACTTATCTTTTCAAACAGGCTTGTGGTTAAAGGTGCAGTCTGCAGTTTCTGTAGTGCAGTCTGTAAGTTTTCTAAAAATATATTTTAAACCTATTTCTTCACTTTGTCACTATCTCCTGACAGACTGATGTTAGACAAAGTAATCTCTGAAAAAACTATAGTCCCCTTGCTTCTCCAGGTGTTACTAAAAGCATTTCTAAAAAGCCACAGTGACCCGCCGTTAACCAGCCAATAAAAACAGAGTTTTTAACCAGCCAATAAAAACAGAGCTTGAATTTGAATTTCAGCAGAGCAAGGGGGAGCAGAGCCATATATGGCTCTGAGGGGGAGGGATCAGAATGCTTTGCCTGTTGAAAATATTTCTAAGTGCTGCGTTCTACAGAAACTGCAGACGGTACCTTTAATTGTATTTATAGATTTTAGAGTTTATCATGTGTAACCTTTTTGTACAGCATGTTTTAAGAGTTTATGATTTTATTATGATTTTATTATGTGTACTGTATTTCCTTTTGTAAAGCACTTTGTGATTTTATATCTGTGAAAGGTGCTATATAAATAAAGTTTACTTACTTACTTACTTACTAAAGAGGGAGAAAGACTGAAAAAATAATTCCTAAGATGTTCAGGTCCAACAACCAAAACCTCAGTCTTGTCTGTGTTTCAAAGCAGAATTTTTAGGGTCATCCAGATTGGTTAGATGTTTCCTGTAGCCAGGACCAAGCCTTTTGTGGAAGAGGAAACAAGTTGAATTATTTCAAAACTTCTAGGAATGTGAACCTATACCTTCTGTATTGCACAACCTCTACAAGTTAAACAAATATTTACATATTTCAGACTCTTGGCTTGTTTTCTTAGTTAAAAATAAAAACACTATGAAAATAATTCCTTGTATGTCACATGCAGCATTGTTTTTTGTTAAACAGGATCCCCAGCAGAGATCCTCCCTTTAGTAGAGGCTGTTCCAAAAATGGAGAGGAATGACGGCAAAGCCGAACAAAAAGGTACAATAACGTTCAGACAGACTGACCGAAGCTGTGAGACTGATGGAAGTTTAAACTATGCACAAAGCCTTGACTCAGACGTACACATCTCACTAGTATAAATGAACTGTCACTAAAGATTCAACAGCCATTACTTGTTGTAGTACGTTTATATAACCCTAATTCACAACAAAAGTTATTTCCATTGCAACAAATGTTTTGCACTCAGCTATCGTGGAGCAATGTGAAGAGGAGCCGGGCTCTCTCCCCGAGCTCTGCGTGGACCAAGACCTGGATTTGTTGAGTGAAGAACAGAAGCAAGCAGGTGGACTGGCATGGAGAGTTTATCAGACCTACTGGTTTGCTGTGGGTGGAGTACTTGCTGCCTCCATCCTAATGTTGCTGCTCCTCATGCAAGGTATGAGTCATCCACATTTACTTCTTATACAAAAAAACAAATGATTTTAGGTTTTAATCAGAGTCCGAGAGGTTTTACAGTCATTTCAGCTACGTACAAGTACGTACTGGAATGAAACGTTTCTCCAGGATCGCGGTGCAACACAGAACATAAAGTGCAAAACAACACAACACACAGTGCAGATACACAACAGAACAATAAATACAAACAGATCTAATCTAAACAAGTAATTAAGAGACAGACTAGAGACACATGTTGATTAGTACATGTGTAGTACATGAGGTAGAAATATGTTCTGATATGTGGTTAGCAGAACAAAGTTTTTCTATTTTTATAGCAGCAGAGATTTAAACTGAGTAGCCATAGGGGCTGCAGACCATCTACATTAGTTTGGTTTTGCTCTTTTTCTAATACTACGTGTAAAAAGCAACTTTTTTTTTTTTACTTAAGCCAAATTGTATTTTGTCCCCAAAAACATATTTTTTAAAACAGAAGTTTTTTGAATGAGTTTTGTTTGTTTTGTTGTTGCTTTGTCTGAGCCTGTAGGTTTGACAGGATGAACCCAGGCTGGACATTTTTACAAGTTTGATATTAAGAATGTCGAGACGAAGCCCCATTGTATTAAGACAATTGTTTTTGTCACTGTGACACCTCAGAAAGGATGTTAGGATGTTGAGTGGAAGATTTATACAGTTTATCAGAACATTGTGTTACACAGCATGCCAGCCTTTCATAGAGCATTTATCAGTGAAAAGGGCTATTTGACATGGCATTAAGCTGTAGTCTGACACATGTGACAGCGCTGCAGAAAATAGTAAATGTGTGTGTGTGTGTATATATGTGTGATATTCAGCCTCTAAGAATGCTTCCGACTGGTGGCTCTCCTACTGGGTCTCTACACTAAAATACAACAGCTCCAGCTGCAGTAATGGTTCAACTTCACTCGACGCTGTTCCTCCTCACCTCCTTCTTTTCTCAGCTGGTGGCCTCATGTAAGTAATAAAGGCGGAGAGCACAAATAGACCCATACAAAAGTAGAAACATACACTGAATATAATTATAATAATAAAAAATATATTTTTGGTGAGTAAAAAATAAACTTGCCAGCATTTTTTAATTTTATAAAGAGTAGGAGGACGTATAAACTTACTTACGGTAATTCTGCCCCTTGAATTAATATATTATTTCTTACATAAAGTGTAACATATTATTAATATTTGTATTATTTATATCTACCAATCAGGTCTCCTCTGCCCTCTGTGCACACCTTTCTCTCCAAAAACATGAACGGGGACGTCACGTTTTACCTGACGGTCTACGGATCCATTGCTGCGGCCAACACTGTGTTCACCGCCTTCCGAGCCTTCCTCTTTGCTTATGGAGTCATCTGTGCTGCCTCTGCCATCCACAACAGACTTTTGGACCGGCTCTTTAAGGTGCGTCACCTGAGCTTTGAGCCTGCAGGCACCTGCCATCCTACGCTCAAATACAGTGATCCCACCTATCGCAGAGGTTATGTTCCAGAGACTCCAGCGATGGGTGAAAAACAAAATTAAAGGGAACACTAACATAACACATCCTAGACCTCAGTTAATTAATATTCTCATTGACAAACTTTATCATTAGCACAGGGGAATTTATTGAGAAGAAAACATAAAAATTATCAATGCAATAATCAAAATTATTACACCATGGAGATGTGGATTTAGATTCATACTCATATGAAAGTGGAAAATAACACGACATGCTGATTCAACGTCATTGAATATCCCTCAAGTCTAAATGAGGCTCAGTAGTGTGTGTGGCCTCCAAGTGCCTGTATAACCTCCCATCAACACTTGGGCATGCTCCTGATGAGACGGCGGATGTTCTCCTGAGAGGGATCTCTTCCCAGACCTGGATTAGAGCATCACTTAGCTCCTGAACAGTACGTGGTGTGATGTGGCCTTGGTGGATTGACTGAAACATGATGTCCCAGATGTGCTCAGTTGGATTCAGGTCAGGGGAATGGGCAGGCCAGTCCATAACATCAATGCTCTCATCATGCAGGAACTGCTGACATACTTCAGCCTAACATTGTCATGAATGAGAAGGAACCCAGGGCCCACTGCACTATATGGTCTCACAATGGGTCTGAGGATCTCATCCCGGTACCTTATGGCAGTCAGGGCACCTCTGGCTAGCACATGGAGGGCTGTGTGGCCATCCAAAGAAATACCTCGCCACACCATGACTGACCCACCACCCAACCGGTCATGCTGGAGGATGTTGCAGGCAGCATAACATTCTCCACGGTGTCTCCAGACTCTGTCACGTCTGTCACATGTGCTCAGTGTGAACCTGCTTTCATCCATGAAGAGCACAGGGCACCAATGATGAATCTGCCAGTTTCGCTGTTCCCTAGCAAACGCCAGTCGTCCTGCATGGTGTTGGGCTGTATGATATGTGGACGTTGGGCCCTCATACCACCCTCATGGAGTCTATTTCTGACAGTTTGAGTGGAAAAATGCACATTAGTGGCCTGCTGAAGGTCATTTTGTAGGGCCCTGGCAGTGGACTCCTGCTCCTCCTTGCACAAAGGACGAGGTAGCAGTCCTGCTGCTGGGTTGTAGCCCTCCTACAGCCCCCTCCATGTCTCTGGTGTACTGGCCTGTGTCCTGGTACCTATTCCATGCTCTGGACACTGTGCTGAGAGACACAGCAAATCTTGCCACCGCTTGCATTGATGTTCCATTTTTGGATTAGCTGAACTACTTGAGCAACTTCAGTGGGCTGCAAAAAAACGCCTCGTGATGCCTCTGTGTGTGACAGCACTGACGAAGAAGTGACTAAAAGTTCAACCAGAAAGGACGAGAACAGAGAAATGATTTGTGGTCACCACCTGCAGAATCACTCTTTTACAGGGGTTGTTTTGCTAATTGCCTCTCATTCCACCTGTTGTGTGTTCCATTTGCACAGCAGCAGGTGAAACTGATTCACAATAAGTGTTTCTACCTAACTGGTGACATTGATTCCACAAAGGTGTGACTGATTTTGAGTTACATTGTTTTGTTTAGGTGTTCCCTTTATTTTTTGAGCAGTAATACTTTATGTATATAAAGGTTTTATAAACCCTTCCCACACTCCTACATTCCTTTCCCACTCTCTTATTAACCTTTCCCCTGTAATTAATTTAGTGGAGGACCCGAAAATTCAACCAGACACAGAGCGCGTTCAATAAGCTTTATTTTGAAAAGACTGGTGGGAGTCTCGCACGTCTGTGGAAACGCATTAGAAAGTTTCCCTAGGCGAAACAGGAGCATGAGATAATCGCTGGACATTTACTTGTTCAAGGCTTTCAATAAAATGGCGCTGGATAGAGAATGAAACAACGTCCCCAGAGTTGGCAGTTGAAGTGGATCATTAAAAACTCCTAACGGTGTTGTTTCAGTACTTTGAAATGCACAAAATCTCAGTACAGTACACCGCTACAGAATATATAAATAATGATCTGTGCAGCAGGTTTTTCAGAATTCTTCATTTTGATTTTATGGGTTGCTTTTTGCTAGCATGCTAGCTTTCTTCAGATTCAGACTTTGCTTCTTTAAACCAGCATGAACTTGTTCTGTCAATAAGGAACAGCAGAAACTGGCTGTATAAACTGACATATGGTAATATTACGATAATAATAATAAAAACTGTGTGAATAAAGTTTTATGTAGTAACTTATTGACATGTCCAGCAAAAATATTCAAATACATTTTCCAGTTCAATTCTGGCTAACAAAACTTGTGTTTTTCCAGGCCACAGTCACCTTCTTTGACATCACCCCAATGGGTCGTATACTCAACCGTTTTTCCTCAGACTTGTACACCGTGGACGACAGCCTGCCGTTCATCCTGAACATTCTCTTGGCCAACATCTTCGGCCTGCTCGGCATGTTAGTGGTGATCAGTTATGGCCTCCCCTGGGTGTTGGTGCCGCTGCTCCCCCTGGCTCTGATCTACTACCACACGCAGCGCTTTTACAGATACACTTCTCGAGAGCTGAAGCGCCTGTGCAGCCTCACCCTTTCACCCGTCTACTCGCACTTCTCTGAGACGATTACTGGACTGGGAACCATCCGGGCCAGTGGCAGATCTACCAGGTGACAGCCAGGACGGTAGACATGCAAACAGAGTGTTTGATATGTGAAAACTTCATGTCAGCTACCATATTTTTTGGCCAATAAGTCACAGTTTTTTGCATAATTTGCATGCCCTGCAACTTATACATCGAAGCAATGCATTTATGGATTTTTTTCCCCATATTTATAAACCAAGTTTTGGTTGAGATATGACAGTTTTCATTCATTCTGACTGAAAATATTGAACACTTCCATTTTCCGCCGCTAGATGTCACTTGAGTTGTATGGCATGCTGTTGGGTCATGTACTGTAATAGGTAAAAGTGGCTATTAATGACACAATCACTTTGCCATAGCCTGCCTCCTTTATCCAGCTCGCCCGGAGCAACAGTCAAATCAGCTTCATTTCGCTGCACCGCCCCGGTGAAATGCAGCTGATTTGACCATCGAAGCACATTTATTAAGTAGAAGTTCAACTGAGACACATCTTTACTATAATTTTGAGCAAACAAACAATTGTTTTTAAGTGTTAATCTTGTTAAATTCTTGTTAAAGTCCTTCCATGCACGCCATTTGGCAGCCCGTCGATTTTTGGCACAACACCGTCCCACATTTCCAGGTTGTCAGCGGTGACGAAAAATAGATGCGACTTATATGACGAAGCACCATATTTATGAATTTTTCCACTTTATTAGATAAAATTGGACTGATGTGACTTATAAGGCGGTGCGACATGTATGGCGGAAAATACGGTAGTTCTTATTTGACTTTACCACATTACAGAAGTTTCAGTCTCTTAAATCAGGTTACTTAAAAAGCTAGTTAAAGAGCAGTAAAGCCTTTATATTCATGCTTTATTGTATAGCTATGGTTTAAGCACAGTCTGAGCGGATCTCCTCCATATACAAAACTAATAAGACTATTACCTTTTTTATTCTTCTTTGCTTCAGGTTTGAAGGGGAGAGTGCCAGGCGTCTGGAGCAGAACCAGCGATGCCTGTTTCTTAGCTGTGCTGCCATGCAGTGGCTGGACATCCGCCTGCAGCTGATTGGTGTCGCTGTAGTGACAGGTCTTGGGGTGATAGCTGTCGTTCAGCACCAGTACAGTTCTGTCGATCCAGGTTAGAAAAGGCTGGATTTGATGACTGAGATATTTGTTTCCAGGTGTTGAGTGATCATGTTGTTCCACTCAGGTCTGGTGGGCTTGTCCCTGTCCTATGCTCTGTCCATAACACTGCTGCTGTCTGGCCTCATATTCAGCTTCACACAGACTGAAATGCAGCTGGTGAGTGTGGAGCGGACTGAGGAATACTCCACTGGCCTTCCAGCTGAACCACAGCATCTCAATCAACAGGTCAGACTGAGCTGCTCTGCCACTACTCATACACTTAGTATAATATCTCAGTGGGCTGTGGCTGTTGGAGACTCAAATATGCAAGAAAGTTTGTGACTTTTCATTTGCAGTCTCGCTTGTGATCAGTGAACCATGTTTAAAAATCACAGCCTATTTTTGTAAGCATTGTTTGCATTTGGACCTTTTTAAAAATATTTATCACCTGTATGGTTTGTTGCCTGGAAATCCCAGGCTGTAGCTTGTGATTTTTTCTGTCTTGGGCCTTTCTTATTGGGCTGTGACTGTCAGAAGTCTAGCTGATAAAATAATCTCTCAAAATTGCAGGAAATTTGTGAAAAAAGTCCATGAATTTTCAGCTGCAGTCAGGTGACCAATGAGCTGGGAGCTTGCATTTGTAGTGGCCAGTTGTTGAAAATCACTTTGTTTTTATGTGCATAGCTTATAAAACTGTATTTTTAGGATGTGCACATTATTTTGTCCACATCAACTCGCTTTGTATCCGTTCAACCTTTATTATACAGATTAATCCCACTGAGCCTCAGGGACTCCTTTACAAGAGAGACCTGGCATCACCTTGGCATCTGCTCTTAATTATACATTCATTTATACATTTTAGAAATGAAGACAACAGATTTAGACCAGTTTTCCAAAAATATTATTCATCAGCATCCAGCAAAGTTCAGTCAGATCATCTGGATGTTTTTTTTTTTGTTGTTGTTGTTGTTGAGAAGTTTCATCCTTCATCCAAAGAACTTCATCAGTTTGAGGAGCCACAACAAACTGAGTCCCACAAGCAGCACACTCTCATAGTGGAACAACCAGCTTGCTGGTGATAAGATGGTTTCTGGGGCCCGCTCTCTCCCTCGTCGACTCCTCTGACTTAGCCATAGTGGTTCAAAACATCTGAGCATGACCTGATGAATGTCGCATCAGATGTTTTCTGTAAGAGAATAGCTCCAGTGCAGGAGTCAAAACACAGCTCTAGTGCTGTTAGGATGATTTAAGACACCTTTCAGCAAAATTCAGTTGTGTTTGAGTCAAGTCCGAGACACTCACAAATAACTATTCTGAGAAAAAAGTTGTGCTTTTCTTTTATGCATTTAAAACTCAAGTGGCCAGCTTCGTGCCTCTGCAACTCATGAGTTTTAAGAGTCTGCAGACGATAAAATCTGTCTGCATACTTCACGCAGCTCGGTGAGATAGGACCAATACTGTATGTGCAAGAGCTCCTGTGCAGGTGTCAAGATAAAGCTCTGTCACTCTAGAGTTTATGGAAACTAAATGTTGGAGAAAAATGTCCTCGCTTTATCTCACTTACTCAAAAGGAGCCACACTCGACGACGGGAGAAGATTTTAAACTTTTTTACTCACAATGACAGATGGAAGTACATACAGGTATAATAATAATAATAATAATAATAAACTTTATTTGTATAGCACCTTCCTACAATGCCTTGCATTATGTTATATATATGCAGTGACGGCTGGTAGTGATATTTTTAGGGTGGGCTAATTTACACACAGACGCACACACACACACAGACACACACACACACACACACACGTATAATGTACACATACATGTTTGAATAGTTTGAATTGATTGTTTGATAAGGAGCAGATATGATAAGAAATGTTTTCTTCTTCTGCTTCCTTTCATTTTATGTTATGTTTAATTTTTCTTTTTAAAAAATTGTCATTGTTTTTAATATGAAATGAATAAAATTATACAATACAATACAATGTGATCACAATCTGATAGGCCTACCTTTGTGCTTGACGGATTTTTCATGCAGTCGGACACTGCGGTAAAGTTAGTTTTACGTTGGAAGTTGGATATTCGAGCTCCGTGGCTTCAGGGGTGCGTTGCTCTCGTCAGTCCGCTTCATGGAGTCTGATTTCGGCAGTCTGACGGACACCGTTCCTTCCCCCATGAGACACTAAAGTCGCAGTTACAAATCTTACAAAACGCGTAATTGTGCCCCCCACCCTACTCTTCTTTTAGGAAAAGTAAATTTGCTGTCCCATTTTTCAAGATATTTACACGAAGTCTTAACTTTTTTGGTATGGACGCCTTTTCTCTCGTTACATTCATCTATCTCTGTGTTTTTCCGGGTTTGTTCCCGGCCGCTGCCAGCACAAACATCGTGAGAACTTCCACCGAGGCTACTGGGGCCAAGATGGTGTAGTGGCAGGGGAATCGGACTTGGGATCCGAAGGACCCAGGTTCGAACCCCGGCCACGGCACACCTTGGGGTGTCTATGAGTGCACATCCATTTTCCCCAGCTCCCCGGGCGCTGACCACGGCTGCTCACTGCACCACCAAAATGATTCATCAATATGCTTGCATCTTTGATGGTATACAGAGTTTTTTGATAGAGCTATTGCTCCTTGGTTGCCCTCGAATATTGTCACTGGCATTTATTCACAGTCTTTGTCCATTGCATTTAAAAGCTGTACAAGATACAAACTTTCCTGTGTTGTTGCTGCCAGGGCCATATATTCTGCTTCACATGTTGATAAAGCCACTGTTTGTTGTTTCTTTGACTTCCATGAGATAACAGGTCCATTTTTGTTAAGGCTAAAACAATAACCTGTAGTGCTTCTCCTGTCATTTTGGTCTCCTGCCCAGTCTGCATCACTGTATGCTACAAGTTGAAGTTTCTCTTCACTTCTCTTATAGCATAAGCTCTTGTCCATTGTCCCTTTCAAGTATCTCAGCACATGTTTAGCTGTAATTAAGTTAAATTCTCTTGGTTGTGATAAACATTGTGAAAGTTTGCTTACAACCCAACTGAGATCAGGTCTTGTACATGTCATAACATAAATCAAACTTCCTACAAGCTCACGATAATATCTTGGATCAACAAGTTCACTTTCACACTCATTTCTGTTCACATGGGGTGCATCTTGTGCCACACTCAGACAAACCAAATCTTTCAAGTATTTTCATTATGTACATCTTTTGGTTCATATTTACTTCACCATCTGTCTGTGTAAAGTCGATGCCCAAAAAATGTTTAAGTGTCCCCATATCTTTAAACCTTGTTTTAATAATAATAATAATGAATTTAATTTATAACGCACTCTTCATTAACAAAAATCTCAAAGTGCTACAAAGTGCAACTAAAATCAATGATCAAATAAAAACAAGTGATAAAATCAAGTAAAATCAATGATAAAACAAAAAAATAATAAAATCAATTAAAAACAATGATAATATCAACTAAGATCAAAGATAAAATCATGTGGAGGCAGAGTAGGCTCGCTTAAAAAGAAAAGTCTTTAAGCCTTGTTTAAAGTCAACCAGTGACTGTGGAGCTCTCAGGTAGTCAGGGAGGGAGTTCCATAGGCGGGGGGCAGCCACACAGAATGCCCGGTCTCCCATGGTCCTTAATTTGGTTCGTGGAATGTGAAGGAGATTACTGTTCTGTGATCGTAGAGACCGGGTGGATGAATATGGTGCAAGAATGTCCTTTAGATAATCTGGTGAAGTTCCGTGTAAGCATTGATGTGTAATGAGAGCAGTTTTGTACTGAATTCTGTAGGTGACAGGAAGCCAATGGAGGTTATGGAGAATGGGTGTAATATGTTCAAATTTACGAGCTCTCAATAAAATCCTTGCTGCACTGTTTTGAATATATTGAAGTTTCTGAAGGTTTTTGCCAGGGATTCCAATAAACAGGGAGTTGCAGTAGTCGAGCCTGGAGGAGACAAAGGCATGGACGAGCTTCTCAGCATCAGGAAAAGTCAGAGATGGGCGAAGTCTGGAGATGTTTCGAAGATGGAAGAAGCAAGTTTTAAACAGATGCTTAAAGTGCGACTAAACCCAAAATTAACTTTTTTTAGCTGATAAACTCCCTAGAATGTGTTTAAAATGTTATCTAGCACTATGGCTGTGTTTATTCTCACATAATTGTGCATATCTGTGTAAATTGGCAATATTTGGCAATATTTGGTCTAAAAATGTGTTTACGGTAGTTCTATGGGTTGAACTGGTGGATTACACCTTAATTTTCTTATTTGTGCAAACGCTCATGTGTGACATGTCTGCTCATGTGTGATGTCACACAGGTGGTTCAAGCAGAGCCAATCCCCTGCAGAGATGAGAAGTGCATACCTTATATGGAAGTGCTGCATTTCACTCCTGACAAGCGGTTTTATTTTTCTTTTCATTTTCATTGTTTTAGGCCTTTGGTTTTGGATGGAATGGGTGGAATAGATAAATACATCTACATGTTTATTCTTTGTTGTTGCTTGGTGTATGTTGTTG
>JBBPBX010005218.1:0-12365 GCA_038048925.1 Garcialebias charrua | reverse complement strand
GCGCTACGATTTGATTGACAGGTCACCCACCCGACAGCCTTCACCCTCTTCACGCCGGAGCCTGCAGCTGTTTGCGCCGCTGTGGTCGTGGAGACGGAGTCGCGACGCATGGAGGAATGTTTTGTGACACAAAATGTATTAAATTCTCCTTCGTTCCTGATCTGGAGTCGGACTTTTCTTTTGTTTTTTCGCCAAAAGTCACGTGATCGCTTTCTCCTCCGCTGACTCCATGCATTAAAGCCGCAAATAAAGACAACAGTTCAGCACGCGAGCGGAAAGCTATTTGTTTTTGTTGTGTGATTTCAAACAGTTCTTCTTCTACGGTAGATTTCTTCTTCTACGCCTTTCTTGCAACATATGCACAGGTTTTAGAGGGTACTGCCTCCTGCTGGTCCGTAAAAGAACAGCACTTTGCCATGCGCCGCCGTGCGTCAACCATAAACACAGAGGCGACACTGTAAACGCATTTCGCCGCACGGCTGATGTGCACGCGCGGCGCGCGCGCTCCAGCCTGCGGACCAAAGTGAAAGTCTAACTCAGCCTTGTGTGTGTAGAGGGGGACGCGCCTGGAAGAAAGAGACGGCAGGATTTGCAAGAATAAAACTACCGTATTTTCTGGAATATAGGTTGCACCTGAATATAGGTCACACCTACGTCAAAATGTGGACCGTGTTTAGCTCTGCTGCAAATGTATCTTCCACAGGAGCGCACAGCAAGGCTTTTAAGAAGATTAACACTTAAAGACCGTGTAAAGTAAAATTAAATGTGTGTTTTGAGTTTGTCACACGGCATAAATATGTGTTATTAATCACCCATATAAATCTGACTGATTAAAAACAATGGCCCTCATTCACGAACCGTTCGTACGCACAGATTTGTTCTTAAACTGTGCGTACGAGTGATTTAGGATCATTTGTGGCATTCAACAATGTTTTCGTATCCTAAGATTATTTTCAGATACGAACAAAATTTACGAGTGGTCCGGACCTGTCGTATAATTTAGGAGCGTCAGTCTGCTGTCATCCAGACGGAATTTCTCCACTAATAACTTCATATTTCGTTATTTAGAAAATATTTTGGGTTTAGAAAAATCACGCACCATAATTATTCTTGACAATAGGTTATTCTGTTTGAATTAGAATTATAATTTTAAGTTTAATTTGTCTGGTGTGTCGCGCAGGCTTCAGTGAGTCGTGCGCTCCCCTTGGTCATCAAAGCCCTCCTCATATTAACACCCAGGTACATAAAATTCCCATACACCGCCGCAGAACAAGTACGAATTAAGACTGATTTTCATGCTATTGCTGGACTGCTGTGCCAAACACCATCGGAGCAATAGATTATTATATCTGATTCGAAATATAACCTGCAGAATGTGGTTGCGCGATGACCAGGAGGAGCGCGCATGACTCATTTGTGCTGCAAAACATGTTGGCACGCGCGCAGCATGGCATTTATTTTCCATCCATCTCAGTAACGCAGACTTTTCCTTGATCTCCTCCTGTCCGTGCTGCGGCGAGACGTTTCTTTGAAGCCATTTTCAGATCAAACCATTCATTCTTGATTTCTGATACTGTACGACCCACGGGAGACAACATGCATTATATTAATATGAAGTTAACTGTAGTTTCGAGACATTTTAAAATGCTTCTGTTCAAAAACACATCCGACACTTGCGGGGGGTGGGGGGTAGCGGTGCGCCACGCTCTTCTGAATAAGTGAAACTACACAGTTGTTTACACTAAAATTAAAAATATTTGACCATCCGACACCTGCGGGGGGGAGGGGGGGGGTAGCGGTGCGCCACAGCGCGACTGAGAGCTAGGGCTGGGCGATATGAGGAAAGTATTATATCGCAATATTTTTTGGCTATATCACGATACACGATATATCAAGATTCAAGATTCAAGTTCCTTTATTATCCCCGAGGGGCAATTAGATTTGCAGTCAATAGGTGTGCACAGTTTCATACATACATATGCACTTACACACACATACACATATAAACATATGTATATCGCGATATCTCCAAAATCAATGAAAAAATGATTCAAAATTGATTAAAAAATGTCAACACAAAATTTGAACAAACTTAAATATTTTATTTTAACCATCAATTGCACACATAAATAAAAAGTACTTCAAGCAAAAAGGAAGAATAAATAATTTAAACTTAAAAAGGTGCTCTTGTGCTTTTAACATTAAAAAAATATTAAATCAAAACATTTAAGGCCTTTAAAATACAAAAACAAAAGTGTAAACAGTGGCCATAAAATTTACTGACCCAGAACAGTCACAGGTAACAACTCTCAACTATTTGCATGTGCTGGTAATTTTTAACAACAAACCACAAAATGTGCACAAGTTTCAAACTGTGCCAAGTTCAGGCAATGTCTGCAAAACCTCTGAACAAGAACAGATTTATCACAGGTATTGTGTACTGCAGTAAATGTGAGCCTCTGTGTACTGTATCCGGTTTTATTGTGAAAGGGTCAGGGGGTTGTTTCCGGGTTCACGAAGACGTTCTCTAAGTTGCTCTACAAAGTGTCGCATTGAATCCTTGTGTAAAAACACGACAGCCTCCACTCAGAAACGTGAACAGAGAGGTGGAGACATTATTAAATCAGCTGTATCGCTAAAGACACGGTCAGTCTCAGCTGTGGAAGAAGACGGCTAACGCGTTAGCCATCTTGTTAGCCGCTAAGGACCGTATCTTTAGCGATAATGATAAAATGCTGATTTAATAATGTCTCCACCTCTCTCTGCGGTGCACGCATGACTAAATGAGCTCAGACCCGTGGTTTGTTTTAAGGAAGCAGCAGGCTGGAAAAACACTCGGTTCTGCCGTTTCACGGTTCATGCTCCACTCCGCTGTTTAAATGGTGAAAGTTCCGACCTTTCTTCGGGATTATTTTCAGCATCGTCTACAAAAACATTTTTTATGCCCTCATCTGACAATTTAATCCAAACTAGCTCAGAACATTGTTTTTCCCCCTCAGCGCTCTTCATATCTGCCGTGTTTACATGTTGTGCTGAAAGTCTCCGAAGCTCCGTCCTCCTGCAGCCTGCAGGAAGGAGGGGGGCGAGTGGGAGCCCGCGCGACAGCAGGAGGATCCTCGATATACACGATATAGCCCTTTTAACCATCGTACATTTAAAATATCGCGATACATCGAGTATATTCGATATATCGCCCACCCCTACTGAGAGCAGATCTCCGAACGCGTGAAGTTCCTCCTTTTACTTCTTGAGTTTGAATGAATGGACACTTCCTGCTGTCAAAAGGCAGGAAACGTGGCCTTATATGGTGTTTTGAGGGGTGGGAATTATGTAAATGACCTCTCCGCGAGCACGCGCAGGTTGATAGAACAGGTGGGATTCATTAAATTTACGCAGCCATTTACACACTTTTCTTGAGGATAGAAGACTTTGTTGAATCTGACGTGGCATGTTCGTACGAACGCTTCGTACGAACAAAAGTAGGAGAAATTTAGGATAAAAATACGAACATTTTCGTGAATGAGGGCCATTGTTTACCTTATAAAATTAAGTCTAAAAAATAATGAAAAAACATAATTGTGCCCTGGTCTGAAACGCTGGGGGCGTGTCAGCGCGTGGGCGTGGTTTCAGCGCAGTACTGCGCCCGTGTCCTGCACCCTGAAGATGTTCGCGAAGGCTGGCAGCCTAATTGGAGTTCTCCAGCCCTACTCATTTGAACCTCCAGAGCCAGACTCAGACTCTGAGTCAGACAGTGACCACTGTGACGGTCGGCATCGTTCTTCACAGCCTGAGCTGTGTGTGGAGAGGCAGACAGGTGCAGCAGAGATCCAGTAAACCTGCTCTGTTTTTATCTGAGTTCTGGCTGTAACAGCAGCTCCTTTTTCCAAGAGTTACGCTGTTTTTAGTGCACAAACAACTCTGGTTTTGTTTTTAAAGTTGAGGACACAACTATAATTCATAACTCCGCTGTTATGTGTTTAATAATAAGCGCTATTTTAGAAGATGAGCGGACTCGCTGCACCCGGTCCGACCCGGTCACATCGCATGCGGGGTCTGTGTTGGTGATTAAAATATAGAGTAATCACGTTGATAACTAAGTATGCAATGGACCTGTCGCATTTTCTTAGCAAAAAAGGAGCTATAGCTATTGCTATCTGATGCTATCTGCGATTCGCGAGTGAACGGCTCCACCGAGGCGAAGATCTAATTTATACGGCTGGAGCTGCAGGGGGTGGGGCTATACTTAAGAAGACCGCGTGACGAAACGCGGTCACATTTAAAACACGCCTAAAAAATCCTGAAACAGACATATCTTTATACACAGGTTGATCTACAACTCCAAAATTAATTGTATCTACAATTTTGAGACTTTTTACTCATTTACAACATTACAATTACGACATTTATAATGTTTATTGAAGAAAATATTGAAATTTACTTTACACGGTCTTTAAAAACAATTATTTGTTTGATAAAAATTATAGCAAATATGTGTCTGAGCTGAACTTTTCTTTAATAAATGAATAATTTTAGCAGGATAAACACCTAAAAAATATATTTGTTAGCTGACATTATTGTAAGAGTGTGTCTCAGTTTAATTTTTGTTAATAAATGATTACAAATCAGCTTATTTTATAAAAAGCCATAAATAGGTCGCACCTGAATATAGGTCGCAGGGCATGCAAAAATGATAAAAAGCCGCGACCTATATTCCGGAAAATACGGTATATTGTTTATATCGAGATTGTCTCAACTTATATCGCCAAAAAAAATGTTCTTGATATTTTAAAAATATCGAGATACCATACCACCCAGCCCTAATTTGCGTTAAGGGCAAAACCTGTTGTGAGCCATGTACAGGTAGTCCCCGACTTACGAGCGAGTTCCGTTACAACGAGTTGCTCGTAAAGCGAAAATTCGTAACTTGGAACGGCCGCCACGTGTCTCGTAAGTCCAGAATTTCGCTCGTAAGTTGGAACGGTTTTGCTAGCGCGACTACAAACACTCGTTTTTCATCGAAAAACTGCTTACGAGTGCATAAAAATGATCGGAAACGTGTGTCCACATGTTTAGCTAACGAACTGTGGTGAAAAAACACAGAAAAACTCGGTATTTTTTGCGTTTTTTCCAAAAATTCGCCAGCTCGTAAGTCCGGGACCTCGTAGGTCAGAGCGCTCGTAAGTCGGGGACTACCTGTAAATGGCTGTGGTGAGTAGAACAGTAGTTTTTGGCAAATATGTGACGGATTAAGGGTAATTTCAATAAGTATTTTTGCATGTAGAAGTACTAAACTATAAGAAAGGTGTGAATGAATCAGATAAATTTAGTGTAACAGCAGACTCTTTAATACATCTATGTTTAGTGTCATCTAAATGTCACATTACGATGCTCCAACATAACGAGCATGAGTTGCAGCATCTATCCAAAGAGGGCGCGTCTCGCAGGGCAGCCGGGTCACTGATGGTTGGGTTGAGTCTGCAAACTGCAGATAAACTTTGTCAGCTACAGATGGTCACGTTTTCAATCAGCTTGTCTAAAACTTATACACGTAACACGTTCGAGGGTTGTTCTGCAAGGCATGCTGGGAAATTTGCCTGCATCGTTTATTTGCATACTGTATTTAGAAAGAAAAAAACAGTGCAAAAGAAAAGAACTGAAAGGGTTGAACATTAACCCTTTATACTGAGAGATGATAGCTCCATTTTCATGCACCGCCTAAAACAACAAAGAACATGTGCATCATCATTTCCAGTAGCTGCAGTGCTGCTGCCATGTACAGCAGTGAAAACCTTCAACACTAAAAGTAAGCCTGTGCGAGTGTTTTAACATTTATGAACCTGTTCCCATCACTCCTGAGACTAAACTTTATGTTCAAGGGTCCAGGACAAACTCAAAACTGAGCATCAGTGTGAGGATATGAACGTTTGTTGCTGCTGCAAGAGATCAGGAATCACCGATTAAAGTAAAAAAAAAACTGCTTACAAGACGTGTGCAGAAATGACATGGTTCTCTTAAAGGGAAACAACAAGGCAGTGCAATAAAACAAAAATAACTCCTGCCCAGCAAAAAGCTCACAGTGCACACGACTCGACCCTTTGATGGCGTCCTCTACAGTCCACGTGGGGTCCAGGAGCGCTGTAAAAACAACCCGGTGGTAAACCTTTGTTGTGACAGAAGCTGAATGACTCTCAGCCACACCAGAACTTTACTCATTTGGCTCCAAAGAAAAAGCTAATCAGCAGCGGGTTGTTGAAATGGCTTCATCTGGTCCCTTCTAGTGTCTGACAGAGATGACACGAGCTGGTTCAAGGTCTTTTCTGAATGCACATTCACCTCAACACAACCAGGAACAAAGCATGACAACACTGTCTTTCAGAACTGTGTTAGGAGTGTGTGACACTGCACAAACCTTCAGCCCTTTACCAAACTCAAAGCTATAGACTATAACCAGAACGTACCTCCAAAATCAGAGGTCAGGATGTAGGTTAGGGTTCTGGCCCATTCCTATGTTCACCTCTTACTACCCCCACCGTGTACTTTGCAAACATTACATACTTGTGTGTACTACTGCTTTGTTCCTTTGTATCCCTGTGTTCTTGTCTGGGGTTAAAGTTGGGGTAACTTGTCAGGGATAGACGTCAATAGTTTAGTGGACAGGGTTATGGACTTGCCAGTCATGAACCTACCACCAAACTACCAACAGTATTAACAAAGACACTGATAAATTAAGCCATCGATGTTGGGAAGGATGCAATGACAAGTACAGAGAGGCTTCTTTTTGTACCCATAAAGGTGTGGGGGTGTAGTGATCAATGGTGCCAAAGTACAAAGTAGTGAAAATTCAAATTACCGTAACCTGGAGCTGGCAAGTTAACACATTGGATACTAGGGCTGAACGATTTTGGAAAATAATCTGCAATTGCGATTTAAAACGCATTTTTTTTTAATATCTTCTCAAGTATTTTTCAACAAACTGAAGCAATAAATCAATCTGTTTTATAATAAACAATGTCAGATTTATTTAAAGCAGAGATTACAATAAAGCAAACAAATCTATGCCTTTTCTTTTCACCATTTCTATTTTTTCTTGTTTCATAAACATAATAGTAAACATGTTAAGTGAACTTCCTAACTACTGTCTGAACTTCACATGACAGTTAATAAATAAATATAAAAAATTAGATATAAAAAAATTACTGTTTGAAGTTCAAACAGTTCGGTCAGTGATCCCTGTCGGCTGATACTTTGCTTACTTGAAGTTGAAGCACTGGTTGTTGTCATTCTAGCCATGCAACCATCGTAAATGTCTTTGTGGTGTTTTTTTAAGTGTTGATAAAGATTTGTGTCACGTGACCAGTCAAATTGCAGCCTTCGCGATTAGAAAATCTCATTTTATCATATTGCGATATTATTGCAAATGCAATTAATTGTTCAGCCCTATTGGATACCAATATTAGATCGGCATGATGTATAAAACAGACCCATAGCACCACGCCCATGGATTGGACTCAAAACAAAACTTGGCCTCTTTGAAGTCCATCTATCCATCCATCCATCATCCATCCATCCATCCATCCACAGCTTGTTCTGGAGTTGTGTTGCGGGGGCAGCAGCTTGAGCAGGGAGGCCCAAACATCTCTTTCCACCGCCACCTCTTCCAGGAGGATCACAAGGCATTCCCAGGTCAACCAAGAGATGTAGTGTCTTCATCCTGTCCAGAGTCTTCCTCAGGGTCTCCTCCCGGTTGGACATGTCTAGAAAACCTCCCTATGGACGCATCCTGAGGGCCTCCTTACCACATGCCTGAACCACCCCCACGGGCTCCTCTGGATGTGGAGCAGTGGTTCTGCTCCAAGTCTCTCCTGGATAAATGAACTGCTCCCCCTATGTTTAAACTAGAGAAGACTCATTTTGACCACTTACATCTGCAATCTCATTCTTTAGGTCACTACCCAGAAGCTTGGCCTTTCAGCTCAGTTCCCTCTTCACTACAGCAGACCGGCACAGAAGACACAGTACTAGTCACCCTCATGCCCCTGTCACCTCTGTGAACTCCAATGAGAAAACTAAGAAACTGTGTGGCCGTTAACTAGTTGTCAGCAGTTGTGGCCAAAAAGATTGTAATTTTAATCTGAAATCTCTGGAAATAATAATCTGAAAGGAGACACACTCGTCAACATTAGTGGAATTAGCAGGTCACTACCTTCTGCCACATAAATTATGAATGAAGACTAGTGTAAAGAAAAGAAACAGTTTTCCTGTCTACTATCAGTGCACATGAAGGATTTCATAAGCACTTAAAATTAGTCTTTGAAAAAGCTTCAACAACTACGTAAAGATTCAAATAACATTAAATGGGGTTCTTTAAAAAACTACTTTGTTGTGGGGTGGCATGGTGGTGCAGTGGTGGATCTGCCACCTCTCATCAAGCAGGTCGCCCAGGTTCAAATCCCGACTGGGGGCCTTTCTGGATGGAGTTTGCATGTTCTCTCTGTGCTGCGTGGGTTTTCTCCAGGTACTCCAGTTTCCTCCCACAGACCAAAAACATGCATGTTGGGCTGACTAGTCTCTATAGAGAGTGAATGGTTGTCTCATTTGTGTCCATTTAATGGACTGGAGACCTGTCCAGGGTGTCCCCCCCCCTTCGCACAGTGATGGCTGGACATGGGTACAAGTGACCTCGACAACCCAAAAAAAAAGAAGCGAGCATCCATCTATCCATCCATCGGATGGATGGATAGATGGATGGATAGATGGACTTTTTCAGTTTCTGGTGATGAACTGATCATAGAAAAGACATAAGACATAGAGACATAAGACATAAGAAGGTTTATTGACATTGCATCAATTTTCACCAATACAACGTAAATATGTAGTTACAGTCATCCAGGAGAGAGAATGAGTGCAAAAAAGCTGCAGCTCAACAAAGCACATGACATGTTTATCAACACATGATATGTTTATCAACACATGATATACTTATAGCGCGGCCGCTCATCTGTCCCCAGATGAAGGTCAAAAGCAGGAAAACAGGCAAAGACACGGGGTTTTACAGCATTGATATTAAAAAAAGATGAATCACATTTTGTCTTCAAGACACCGCGTGATCCAGTAAAAACCATATCAAAAAGCACATTTAGTTACAATAACAAATGGAGAGACGGCAGGCAAGGAGATAAGTCTGTGAGTAATTTCAGACAAACACAGAGTTCAGCAGATGTGCAGCTGGGTGTTATCTGAGGCTTCACAGAAATCTCTGGGGGGGGGGGGGCAGCAGGTTTCTTCAGCTCCTCGCTCCCAGGAGAATGGCTTCCGACAGCCTACTTTTCAAGGACATGTACAGAAGCCAGATAATATTCTTGTTTGTTATCCAATAGACCACAGTGTTCTTTTCCACTGCCGCCATCAAGTCTGTGGTGCTGTTTCATGGCCGAAAAAAATCCAAATATGTGGTTCCGCTCCTCTCCGCTCTATGAGCTCCCATCTGTCCCTTGATTGATCCGGGGTGGCTGTAAACAAGTCCCAAAACGCACAGCAGGTCCGCGGTGATCCACCACCGCTCCAAGCGAGCGATTGAGCTCATACAACAGCTGGGATGAGGAGCTCACGGCCCGGTTCAGAGAATTTTGCTGATCAGGCAGTGCCGACAGCGCGCTGATAGCTGCCGAAGCCTCCCTCAGTTTCCAGTAACAAACAACTCCGCTTACGCCAAAAAACAGAGCAGTTGCTACCAATAATCCAATAATCCACAAATCCTCCACGTCCTCGACACTTAAGACGGTCAGACACATGGGCTGCCACTGACCCCACGAGTCCAGCACGTATCCAGCCGCGTGTGTGTCGGAGGGACAGACAGCTTCTCCTGGCACGGTCCGCTTCGTGGAAAAAATCTTATCCATTGAAGAAACAGCCCAATTTATTAATTCCATATTGGTTCGAGTGAGCGCTGAAGGGTCGCAGACGAGACGAAAAGCAAGCAGGGAGTAGGAAAAACTTAGGGAGGGAAGAGCAGAAAGATATGCGACTTGCCTTGCCGAGTGCCGGAAGAAGAAAAAAAACAAGATGCTGAACCTAAAAATTAAAAATGATCTAAAACTATTGAGGAACAACAAAAACTCCAGGTGTCTTGTAAACGAGTCCTCGTGACTCACTGGGACTAACCTGTTTAAATAAAGGTTGAATGAATAACTCCCAGTTACTTACTGAATACATTCACTGGTTAACTGGACATCATTAACCTCACGCAGACTCTTCCACTGGTACATTTTCATCTTTAAATCACTTCTTGGTCTGCTGCCCTCATACATCTCCTCCTACATGTCTCTGCGTGAGTGCAGCTACAGCGTGCGCTCTCAGGACATGATTACCTGCAGTGTTCCGTCAGTGAGGACTGAACTTGGAAAAAGGGCCTTCTCCTACTCCGCTCCTGCTTCCTGGAATATCTTACAAAAAGATCTGAAGCTCTAGACCGTGACCTCTCTGTGACTTCAAACATCTGTTCAGTTCCTGACAAAAGCCACCACAGATGTTCCTGTTGTTAGTTTTGTAATGTAGTTGTGTTTTTTTTTTTATATTGTTGCTTCATTTACTTTTCATTGTATATACTAGTCTACTGCGGTCATGTGTTCTTTGTTAGAATCTGGTCTCTTGTGAGGCTCAATGACACTAACCTGTAGAAATAAAGGTGCAGTAGAACTGAAAAGGAAAACCAGCAGAATTCTCCCAGAGGAGGAACAGAAACCAGCAGATGTTTACTGGTTGAACATCCAGATGTTTACTGGTTGAACATCCAGATGTTTACTGGTTGAACATCCAGATGTTTACTGGTTGAACATCCAGATGTTTACTGGTTGAACATCCTGAGGAACTGTCTCCTGGTCCCACCCAGCTCATCTGGACATGAGCTAATCCACAGGAGCAAGTTCACAAACAGGGGGGGTGCACCTGCACCCAGCATGCTCCCTGTGTGTGTGTGTGTGTGTGTATGTGTGTGTGTGTGTGTGGGGGGGGGTGCATCTGCACCTGCACCCAGCATGCACCTGCACCTGCTCCCGGGGGGGTGCATCTGCACCTGCACCCGGGGGGGTGACATCAGAGATGGAGGGACGGTGTGTCCTCCTGGTCCAGCTGGGCTCGTGAGCTACTGCTAACTAGCCTGCAGCTAGTTTCATGCTAGTAGCCAATTAGCTGCTGGGTTGTGTGCTGTCAGCTTGTTTGTGACGCGCTGTCAGTGTAAACAGGTAAACAACAACAACATACCTTTGTCTCCCTCACGTCCTGCTTGGCTCCTTCAGGGTACCAGTGGACTCGAACAAACCCTCGACCGAGAGGCCGACTCGGGGCGTCCAGGGCGCTCTCGGTGTCCGAGCCGCCCGGGACCCGTCCTCCTCCTCCTCCTCCTTCTCCTCCTCCATCGTCGAGGTCCGAGTCCGAGTTGAAGTCCTCCTCTCCGTGGATCATCCGCACGAGGCCAAACCGGATTAAGCCCCGGTGTCGTCCGGAGACCAGGTCGTGGGAGAAGAGCAGCCGCTGGGAGCCGCCCGCCGTGGGAGACAGAGCCGTGGAGGGAGGCTCCGAGCCCGGGCTGCCCGCCGGGGAGAGGCCCGGTGTCGGTGCTGCCGTGGTCGTTTCATGCGTCGCTCCGGGCTCCGCCATCGCTGCTGTTGTCAAGGAGTGATGCAGAGCGCGAGGAGGACGGTGGCGTAAAAAAGAACTGAAAGCAGCAGCGCGCACGTGTGGACGTAACTACGGAGGAGTACGTCAGTGTGAGAAAACGTCATGACGCAGTACGTTCTGTCACCACAGAGGGGCGCTGCAGGCCAGAGACAGGAAATGTACTCAATCTCTAATGCTTTTTTTTGTTGTTGCTTTTTTTTTAAAATTTATTGAACACAAAAAAAAGTACCATAAAATAAACATTGTGTTCACACTTCATTTTTTACAAGAATACATCTAGATAACAAATCAAACCAAATAACAAAAATAAAACTGTTCAAGCGAAAACCTAACATGAATGAAAATAACAAATAAAATTTAAAAAACTACCTAAAGGGGCATATTGTATTTATAGCATAAAGAACCAGGGCATATGTTACACATCAAATGTTTTCAAAAATGATGACAACTTAGAAGCATTTTTTGACTTCACTAAACACAAAGACTTATAAAACAAATTTAACTCATTCTTCCAGTGTGTGAAGTTAGGGACGGTTTTAATGAAGCGACATTTGTGTATATAATGTTTGGCTAACAGCAGAACATTATTTATACCATAGTCAATGTTATTATCATTAATAAAGACACCAAAATTTAATCTCTTGGATGATAAAATTAGTTAAATGTTTCCCATGATCCCAGATAAACTG
>JBBPBX010005217.1:50919-65563 GCA_038048925.1 Garcialebias charrua | reverse complement strand
AATAAAACGCTTTTAAAGTAAATTTTGTTTTGATGTTCATTTTTTTTTGCCTTTTGTACAAGTTACTTTTTGTATGATGAAGAAAAGTTTCATTTTTCACAGAAGTATCCTTTCAGTTGATCCTGAGCTGCCCTGCTGTGTGAATCCATTTTAGCCACGACTCATTTCACAAAATTACACACAAATCTGAAGTCAAGACACAGACTAAAGATTTTTTTTCTGCAAATAGATTTAATTTGATAAAAGCCATTAACAGTTTCACAGTGCACAAGACACTTAATCACTACTAAAGCATCACAAAACCCTGATAAAAAAAATAGTAACAACGTTGCAGAAAATCACGAAAGTTTGAACTGGAAGAAATAAATGTAACATTTACAAACACGTACTGAAAGATATGACATCTCAGCATGCGTCTTATAACACAACTTCCAGCAGAATCTGTGCATGTGTGAGTGTGTGTGTGTTGGACCCTCTGCATGTGCAGAACGTATTGACCTGAAAACTGGGATGACACCACTGGCCAAGACTCTCAAAAAGACCTCTGAGGTCTAATCCCCGCTGGCTGAGTTAGTTGGTCTGATATCCCGTTTAAAACAATTATTTTCTAAAATATAACAAGATCTTCAGATTGTCCTTGCATATCAGTTGTCCTCCAGTACAAGCAAAGTGTTTTGAGTGACATCAGGCAGTATCTTCTGTAATCCTGAATGTGTCGTTTGATTTGAGCTGTTACTGATACAAGAAAAAAATACTGTAAGTACAAGTGTTGTGGTATGTTTTTTTTTAAACGTGTAATATAAAGAAGTGCCTTTACTTGTCATTTCTATGTGTGCAGACTCATGGAAATCATGCAATGGGACACTTACAGTAAATAGTTCTTATTGCTGCTGTTAGGTTGATGACATATATGTGCACAGCTCTGTACATCAGGTTTGGTAACTTCACTTAAAGGTCCTTTTTCCAGTTATCTAAAGTGTTACGTAGCTGTAACCAAATCATCTTTGTATAAACTGCATGAGATGTCATTATCCTTCGGTTCACAAATCTTTGGGAATAAATCAGCTTGTTCTGCATCCTATTTAAGCTTTAAACAAGCTGTTGGTAACAACACAGTACCAGATGGCTGTCAGTTAGGCAGTACTGAAAACTGGCAGAGACATCTTTACCCCCTTCCCTTTCACCCCAAGACGACTTTCGGCCATTTTTGCATGGCAGAAAAGAAAAGAAAGCAATCACGACCATTCATTATGAGCAGACTTATTGCTGTTGTGTCTTTCGGAGCAAGATAAGATTAAGGAAGACGTCACTAGACTTTGTTTAAAACTCATTTTAATGTGGCAGTGGCAACTTGTTACTCTCCCTGAGCAAAGTGGATGAGACGAGTAAACAAAAAAAAATGAGATTACTGTTTTGTGTCAGTGTGTCCATTAACAGCTGTTTGTTGCCTCGCTTGAATAAAACATGGCTGTGCAGTTTAACACATGGCGTTGCTATTCATAGATGAAAAGGAGTGCGACAAGAGTCGTGTTCTGTAGTCTGTTGGTGTTTTTAAATACAGTTTTGCATTTCTGGTGACATTCTGATAACCATGTTTGTTTTGAAGTACCGTCTTTTAAGACAACCAGGCGATCCGATCATGCATGCACATGTGTAAATGCATCTGAGTGATAAAAAAAAACTTGAACGTGAATACAAAAAAATCTCCAGCGTGCTGCAGCATACGCTCATACACTTAATAAAAACAGGTTAGGTTGTCAGATTGTCATACAAAATGTAGCCCTGATAATCTTACAGGAGAAACGTGTTGCAGCTGTGATGTTTATCATTTTTAACGTTGTACTTCTCATTCAGTCATTCGTTTCTTTCCATCCCAGCCAACACAGACCACAGCACTGGTTACACAGTCTGGCAACGCTGTTAAACCCACACAGCTGTGTTGTGGTCAAACAAGGGATGCATTTTCTCCAGGCCCGTCTCTGGTTGCCTCCTGTCTAAATAAAGTCCTGTAAATGGTTGCTGGTGGATGTGGTGGAACTGGGGGCAGGGCTGATGATGGTGGTGGTGTTGTCTCCTATCTGCCTCGGCTAGATGCAGACATGGCCGGCCTTTTCCGTGCTGTCCGTTCGCCCAGAAAGGCAGGTAAAAACTGCCCTTTGAGCTCTTCGGCGCTGCTTTCGTGGGTCTTTTAAAGAGATCGCCTTCTGGCAGCTCAGGGGCCATCCAGCCGGGCCTCTCCTTGAGAAGCTTGTCCCTGTCGGGTCGGACGCTGCGCAGAAACTTCTTGAAGATGTTTGTGGTGAGCGAGAACTTCCTGCAGATCTCCTGCGAGCGGCTGAGGCGCAGCGGGTGCGCTGGTGTGTCCGGTCTGTCCACCCCACCTTCCACTGTCCTCTCCTCTCTCCTCATCCTCCTTTCTCTTTCTTCTCCTTCCTCTCGCTCCACCTCAGGGAGGTCCAGCCAATTGCCTACAAGGTCTGCAAACACATTGTCCCCCAGCACCAAAGGCTGCCGGTTGCGGCTGCGGCTCATGAGGGAAGACGTCCAGTCGCTGGCGTCGTCCGCGCTCTCCGGAGAGTAGTCACTGTCCAAGGAAGGGCCCTCTCTGGAGAGGCTGTACAGGATCCCAGGTAGGTCCACCACCTGAGCACGAGGAGGAGCCTGCGAATGAAGGTGTGGTTCAGGTGGAGGGTTTCCCACCGTTGGTCCGTAGAAGTCTACCTGAGGGGCGTTGTATCCTGACCACCTCTTTGGTTTTGACTCCAGCTCGTTCTCACCTCTTGTGCTTCTTTCACTTCTTTCACTCTCGCTCTCCAAACTGGAAGTTGACGATGACAAGGTTCCTAGGCTGCTCATGTTTTGGGATGAAGTACGATCGTCTCTGCTCAAAGAGTTTCTGCTCTCGATGGACAACCTTGAACTCTGCATTGAGCTCGGCCTGGACTCCTCTGGGGCAGTTTGTGCAACGCAGAACGTGCGTTGTTGTGTTGCAACTGAAGCTGACGAGTTGATGCGAGCGACTGAAGCCGACTGCGGGATTCCCCGGTTTATGGGCCGTCCTGATACGTCGAGGCTTTCGAGAGCTGTCTGAACCTGAAGGAGCTTGAGTTCCTGGAGAGCTCCCATCATTGAGTTCATCTGAGCGTGGAGGCCATCTCCAGCTTCTCTCATCGACAGCTGCACGGAGACAAAAAGCAACAAAGAGTTATCAACGAGACAAACAAGAACGAATGCAGCAACAAATACATTCAAGTTCTACTGATCAGCTTTTCCACACTCTGCAGTTTGATTTACTTACCACCCTGCTTTTATATTTATCACTCAATGGAGACATTTATATATAAAAGTGCATCAACATTTGTATTTTACAATAAAAACAACTATTAAAACCCGGTTGGCTCCTTTTCCTCAAGTTCCAGACTGCACCTTGTTTAACCGTGTGGTCATGTGACCTAGTTTTAGATGACAGGTTGGTGTCCCATATGGACGGCGTACAAGGGGATCCAAACAGTGACAGCTGTAAAACACACGAGCCTTTTATGTTGTCTTCACTGTTTCACTCTTCCTTTCAACATAATTAGCTGCTTCCATTTGTTTCGTCTCACATTTGCTTCCAGTTCGAATCCTTTGTGTTCACAGCTACAACGCAGTAATAATGCACCCTGTTCTTATCCTCCACTCTTTTTTTTTTTCTTACTCTCTTTTCTTTAGAGGGCTGCGTCATGTGACTTGGACTAACCGTCACCTCCTGAAGACAGACAAAAAAAAAAATCCCCCCAAAGGCAGCGTTCTGACCCCTGTCTTAACTTGCAGGCATGCATTTTGAGTCACTGCACGTGTTTGCACAGACTTTGTATTGGTTTTAAACTAACAGGATGATCTTATTCTTAAGAACATGCAGACACTGGCAAAAGTAGCAATCCAGTGATTACTTAGCCAGCCTGAGGCCTTTTCTTTTTTAAACTTATAAAAAAATAATCTGTGGGAAGATGAAGGGAAGCATGCAAAGAATTGAATCCGAGTGCCAAAGTGTGAAATGTTGGTGAGAAGCTTGCAAAGCAAACATAAGAGTAACATCTATGTAAACTAGTTAAAGTGAAGTTTAAAGACAGAAAGTAGAAAACTCACAAGTAAACATGGAGTATTAAAAACACAGTTTTCAAATTAAATACCTCCTCTTACCTCTGAAAAGTGCAAATACACCCCTGTCTGAGCTTCAGCAGTTGTTAGTCTACACCTCAGCCAAATGCGCCACTATTTCTCACTATTCAAACGAATCAGGCTGACTGCCCCTATATGTATCACCCTCCAATGGAGGGACGCCGCTGGATTTCACAGCCAATCAGCAATGCCCGTTTGGACAATAATCCTCATTTGGAGTAGAGTCACTCAGGCGGAAACAGACAGACAATGAAAGAGGGGGGAGAAGAGATACGGCGAGTGAGAGTCAGCCGGATGAGCAGGAGGCTCGATGGGCAGCGATACTTCGCCATATGCTTAGATGTCCAAGGGAAAAGTGTTGACGGGCTCAGCTATGGCTGACAGCAGAAGAACACAGGAGGGGGGAGTACAGCAACACCAGGTTTGTGATATTAAATCTGGGAGGAGCAGGAACTGAATCGACCTCGGGTGGGAAAAGTTGATGCTTCAAACAACTGACAGTGAAACGTTAGAAACAAAGAGAAGTTTAAGCACCGTGTGAAGGGGGATCACTGCTACACAACGTGGATTCACTGGGAAAACAGACAAATGTAACCTCCTAACACACATTATGTTTAATACGTAAGGAACTGCATACAGCTGTTTATCATCTTTTTCAATTCCTATTGACATTTTTGTTAAAACTTTTTAATAATTGTAGTATAGATTCAAAGGTTCTTGCTTATAAACCTCATCTTGACAATGTAAAATCCGTTTTAAACACTTGTCCTATCACTGAGTGGGAGCATGAACAACCTCTAATTAGATCAGATAATAAACCCACTGATGCATGCTGGGAATAAAAACCTCTGAGTTTCCTGCTGGCTCTATGAATTAGCCAGTCGGTACGTGTAATTAGCACAATCGGGTTGTCTCTTGTCTTTATGCCTTCCATGTGTGGCTCACTGCGTTAGGTGAACTGTCTGTGTCCTGGGAGAGGCTGCAAAGAAGCATCAAGGCTCACTTTCCTCCACATCACAGATCAGCAAGACTTGGGTTTTGTTGCATTGTGTTTTATTACAGGCAAACACAAAGCTTTAGTAAAGTTTATATGGATTATGAGATCTGCAACATTTCAACATAGGGGTGCGACTCTCTCAGTGTCTGGCGATTCGATTCTGATTTTTGGCGTCACAATTCAATTCAGAAACAATTTTTTTATTGAAATGGTCACAAATTTTGTTTCAGTTATGTAATTGACAAAGCTGAAAAGAATCAACAACAGTGTAAACAAATACAGCATTTATTTAAAACTATAATTTTAGGTTCTTTACTGTATCAGATCTTTTTTGCAGCATTTTATATTCATACCAAAAAAATAGGAACAAATATAGGAGTGCATACAATTCTGTAACTTAGCTAAATTACCAGTAATAGTTAAGTTTAGTTGTCTGGAACATATTACATTTGTTTTGGAAATATTTCTTAAATAGACATTCTCAGGCTGAAAGAGCCACAATGCCTTGCACATGCAAAACGTTGAGTTTAACACCAGTATAACTATAAAAATGCATAAACTATCCCTAAATATGCCTCCATATCCCTATATGCAGACGCATCCTACGATTATTTAAAAACAGCTTTGTTTACTGACACTTCTGCTCTGAGGGGATGTTAATAATTTATATGCACTTGGGGGAACAAACGGGAACAGTCGTAAGCCAAAACGTATTATCCAGCCTTCACCGTGCCAACTGACTCTGGGCGCTCCTCCGCTGCCATTTAAAAACTGAACTTTGTGGCCCAGTTATGCCAGACTTTTCAAACTCGACTCTATCATTTGCACGAGAGCCTGAAAGAAATGCCCTGCAGTATTTTTATTATTTTTTTGTTAATGCCAATATTCTGCTTAAGTTTTAAGAAGTAAATCAGCTGAGGGTCTCATTAGGAAACAGACAATAAGCGTGCAGACCTGACAGGACCTATACAAACCCTTTGCGCTCCTGGAGGAGAAAAAAGTATGGAGATTAGAAATTATGCCCGTCTAATCTAATTAACTGAGAGAACTGGAGTGAAATTGGGTCTGCAGGGAATTACCATCCTGCTCAGAAACACCAGCATCATTAGAACTGTCTTGCAAAGTTTTGTTAAATCTTCCTATTGAACTTAAGCCTTAAGTATTTTAGACATTTAATCCATCAAGCGTATATTTCTATAAAAAGGATCAGTTCTTTATGAAGCTAGTGAAGCCAGTCACCCCCACTTTTTCTGCTGGATGCATGGAGCCAGCCAAGCATGCATAATTGCCAATCAGGGGCAAAACACTTCAGAGTTTTGCAACAAAAGCTGCTAGACTCCAATTAAAGCTGAAAAAAGGCTTAATGAAAACTTGTGGGCACTTTGAAAAATAAAGGTAGATTTTATTTTATTGTGTCGTGATGTTTTGTGCAGATGCATCCAGAAAACATATGAGAGCTGGTGAAAGGGAAACCAGTGCTCTTCTCTGGTGTCTGCCGGGATGCTTTTTCACATTTATCTTGGCTCTGATTCACGTCAGTGATGGAGGGGAACAATAAATCTGCACACGCTGAGCTCACTAACATGTCTGGACTTGCATCACCTGAATAATGTGCGCTTTTCAAAACTTGAATTCCCAGGATTATGGATGTAACAACAGACGGGGGTTGCAGTAGCTTGGTGTTCAGTGCCACAGTCTCATAATCAGTGGTGTCAAAAGTATTCACATTCATTACTCAAGTAGAAGTATAGATACTGGGATTTAAAATTACTTCTGTAGAAGTACAAGTATCAACTCTAGCTTTTTACTCAAGTAAAAGTAAAAAAGTACTGGTTTCAAAACTACTTAAAAGTATAAAAGTAAAAGTAGCGTAAGAAAAAGCAACAACAAAGACAAATGCTTAGGCCGCACCACACATACTATTGTATACAACCCCACCTCCCCCACAAAAATCTTTTTTTAGACTAGATTATATTATATTGTTAATGTTGAAAAACTAGGGGTGCACTAAGCTACCTGTCTTAACTGCATATATGCCCATTGAAAATAGACACATTTAAATGCAAATTTAAATATATTAAAATAACATTATACAACATTAGTATGTTACTAGGTCACTAGAAGTCAGTAATCAACTGATAAAAAAAAAAAAACTTTCAGCTTACCTCAATATTAGGCATGTAACGAGATCTCGTTGTACGAGATCTCGCGATATTAAACTCCCGCGATATCTCTCGTTGAGAGGTAACGTTGTCTCGCGAGACGCTAATGCTAGCGCTAGCAGAGCCCCTAGCAAGTCAGCGTCACGGACAGCATGGCTTCGCCGGATGAAGTTGCTATAGAAGACGCCCCAACTACTGATGGAGGGTCCCGGTGCCGCAGACGCCTCTACATTGATGGAGGGTCCCGGCGCTGCCGACGCTGCCCCGGATGTAAAGACACACGCGTAAACACCGGTGTGACCGGTGTTGCCAGATAGAGTCCCACCCACCCAAAGCACTCTTTACCCGCAAAAGTCAGAAGGAAAATCGCGGTGAACCGCCCAATCTGGCAACACTGGTGAGTGACGGCTGCAGATTCAGTGCTGATGCGGATATTTATGTTCAATTTTTGGAAAGTCCTGCGTGAATATCTATATTCTACAAAAAAAAAAACGGCAAAATGAAAGAAAAGTAACGAGGCTATTTTTAAAAAGTAAGGAGTAGAAAGTACCAGTAATTGCGTGAAAATGTAAGAAGTAGAAGTATAAAGTAGGCTGAAAAATAATTACTTTACTAAAGTATAGATAACTAAAATTTGTACTTAAGTAACTTACTTGACACCTCTGGTAATAAAAAATCAACTGATTGCTCGTACAGGGGCGCAATACTCGAACAGAAATTATCTGTCACATTTCTGGTTGTATTTTGAAGGAAATACACAACAAAATCAATATAAAAACACTACTTTATAAAGATTGGAGTCTCTGCTGTCCAACAGACTTGAATGCAACACTTCACATGCAGCTGTGCTTTGTTTAAAGAGGCTATTTATAGACATAACGTCAAAAAACGCATCTTTGAGAATTTTGACCCCAGAGGGCTAGAAAAGCTTGAGAATTTCAGTATACCCTGAATGGGATAAACCAGTCTAAATAAAGGTTGAATGAAAAATACCCACTTAAAGTGCCCAATGTTACATGACATATCATTAGACACATGTCATTGATACGTTAAACAGCAGTTAAACGCTTCCATAACAATCTATCGGTAAGCAGCACTGTTATGTGCTTGGGGCACATTGGCCTTGTTATGTTGGTCCTTGGGACATGTCTTGGGTGTTGGGTTGGCTGATTAGCTTTTAATTGTTTTGGGCTGTGGCCTTTTCCACCCCTCCTATCCACCTTATTTTCGTTTTCGCGCCACTACCCATAATTCACAGCGGAAGCCGGGAGTGTACTTCCGGCCGCGGTCCCGCGCTCTTGTTTACGTTTGTGGGGAAACATACTTGCTAGCGATTTATTTATTTATTTACACAAAAGTTTCCTTTACCTCACGTAAATGGAAGCACATAAGAGGTGGATAGATTCCAAGGATGTTTTAAGAAGCTGCGAAGATAAGACGTTAACTGCGAAGATAAGACGTTATCTGTGCTTCAGCTGTCACTGCTCAGTCCGTGAGCAGTGACAGCTGAAGCACAGTTAACGTCTCATCTCACTGCTCACGGACAGGCTGACTGGACACTGTGGAAGGTACATCACTTATCTGATATCAGAATATTTAGATCACAGCCAGACATTAATATAGTCAGAGTTCAAGTCTGTGCTATGAATGGAAGCATACATTTAATATAAAATTTGTTGAAAATGTCACAATTAAAATGTACAAAGTTGAAACACATGCTGTTTAATTAACAAGTTGATGATAAAGTAGTTATATATTTTCTGCAATATTCAAAGACAAGATAATATGAAATATGTACATTGTTTTGAGAAAACCATGTGTTGCCATTTAAAGAAGAACCTGTTACATTGTGGTTGAATAAAACAAAAAAAGAAGTCATTTTTCAGTTGATCTCATACATACACTATTACATAAGCTTTTCAACAAAAACATTCATGGTGTAGAGTATATATATTATATACAAAAGAGAAACATAGAAATTATTTACTCCATATCTAAAAATTTCTGTGTTAAGGTACTCTCAGGTCGTAGAATCTTCAATCACCAGCAGACTCCCAGGACATGGATGGAAACTCGACTTGGTCCAGAAGTTTTGTGCAGTCGTACACAGCAACAAATGAGTTAAAATCTTCTATAAATAAATCTGCTGTTCATTTACATTTGTTCTTTTTGTTGTTATTTCAATAATTAAAATACACTGTTCAATGTCTAATAATGTGAAGTAGTTTCAATGGGCCTCATGCAAGAACATGTTCGTATTTTTATCCTAAATTTCTCTTACTTTTGTTCGTACGAAGCGTTCGTACGAACATGCCACGTCAGATTCAACAAACTCTTCTATCCTCAGGAAAAGTGTGTATATGAGCTGCGTAAATATGATGAATCCCACCTGTTCTATTCACCTGCTCGTGCACGCGGAGAGGTTATTTACATAATTCCCACCCCTCAAAACACCATATAAGGCTACGTTTCCTGCCTCAGAGCGCAGGAAGTGTCCATTCATTCAAAATCGAGAAGTAAAAAGAAGAACTTTACACGTTCGGAGATTGAAGTTCTGCTCTCAGTCGCGCTGTCGCGCACCGCTACCCCCCCCCCCCGCAAGTGTCGGATGTGTTTTTGAACAAAAGCATTTTAAAATGTCTCGAAACTACAGTTAACTTCATATTAATATTAGTGCATGTTGTGTCTCCCGTGGGTCGTACAGTATCAGAAATCAAGAATAAATGGTTTGATCTGAAAATGGCTTCAAGAAAACGTCTCGCCGCAGCACGGTGCTCTATGACAGGAGGTGGTCAAGGAAAAGTCTGCGCTACCGAGATGGATGGAAAAATAAATGCCATGCGCACCTTGCGCAAGACGCGTGCCAACAGCATGCGTGTTCAAGCTGTGATAAAGCCGAGGACCCACTCAAACGTGCGGCGCGCACGGACCATCCCCGGGGCACGGGGGGGGGGCCCGGGCGCCACGCGCGGGAGGCGCACGGTGGTCGACGTGGAGCACGGGGGGGCGCACGCGCGGGGGGCACACGGTGGTCGACGTGGGGCACGGGGGGCGGCGCCACGCGCGGGGGCGCACGGTGGTCGGCGTGGGGCGCGGGGCACGGGGGGGGTTGAAGCCGCTTTATTTTAATTTAACCAATTTGTGTCGTTGCATTTAATTTTTTTTAAACTCAGAATATTTTCTAAATAACGAAATATGAAGTTATTAGTGGAGAAATTCCGTCTGGATGACAGCAGACTGACGCTCCTAAAATATACGACAGGTCCGGACCACTCGTAAATTTTGTTCGTATCTGAAAAAAATTCGTAGGATACGAAAACATTGTTGAATGCCACAAATGATCCTAAATCACTCGTACGCACAGTTTAAGAACAAATCTGTGCGTATGAACGGTTCGTGCATGAAGCCCATTGTGATGTCACCCATACTACTCATTGTAATACACATAAATAAAAACTAAAGGTCTTGATTGTTCTTAGGCCAGTGTTTTTATTTACATGTGCAAAGCATAAAAACGTTCATTTTGCTTATAAGTTTTCATCACCCAGGAGACTGACAAAGTTCAGAATAAAAGCTTTGACAGCCCTGTATAGGGTTGGCCCGCTGCTGTACCTTTTGTTTGGTTTGGCCAGCTCACCAGGTCCACCTTTAAGTTAATGCTTTGGGCTCTTGGTGTTTCTTGGGTGGACATGAGAAGGGGGGGGGGGGGTCATAATAATCTTTCATTTTTTCAGAAAGCAGCAGTCTTTTTAATAAATTGAATGTTGAACCCCCTTATGTGTGTCTTGTGGCCTACTTTAATATGTTGTGCCCTTGGTGGATGTAACAAGCACTTTGCTTTGACACTGTTTTATAAATTCTATAACATGTTTTTAATACATAGCCAACTGTTGTACAAAGTTTTTGTTCATTTATTCATATACAGTAGCATCAGATAAATTTGAAAATGTGAAATTTGGAAATGTTCAGTATGCTTAAAAATCTAAAATAAATTGACAATTACAGTACATTGTACTAACTGGTACTTTGGTTCCCTTGTCAGTCAGTCCACTCGGTGCAACACATTGACTATGGGAATTGCGCCGCCGCGCGGTTCACCTGAAGTAATACATTCACGCCTTTACGGCAGGTGGGCGTCAGCGTCACCACAGAGGCCCTGCCCTCTTGGTATAAAGACGCATGCGCCCATCTACATTTCTTTTATGCCCTTCACCTCGCTTACATCTGAACTTTGTGGGATTCTCTGTGACAACATCGCTCGACTGGAGGTCAGCTTGTTCCCTACCCTGAGCGTACAGAGAAATTTCCTGCGTACTGCTGGGCTAGTGAAAGCTAGCCCAGCGCCTTTTATTTAACCTCAAGATTTTTTTCTTCTCTCTTCGCAGCAGCTTCGCTTGACGGCGCTAACTACGTCACTCGCTACCTAACTAACGGAAATAGCAGGCTAGCCAGCGAAACCGACTCGACGAAGAGGACGTCTTTGGACCACGTTAGTACAGCTAACGAGCTCGACTCTTCTCAGCCATGGCTCCAGAGAAGGGAAAGCAAAAATCCAAAAAAATCTAAGAAGACCAGCAGGCCAGCGAGCCCCAGCTCCCGAGCCTGCCCCAGCGGCTGCGGCTACTCCCTTTCGGCGACAGACACCTACGAGGCCTGTCCCGTCTACCTGGGGATGTTGCAAGCTAAGACGGTGCTGGAATCCCCAGAGTCCTGTCTACATTGTAGCCAGATGCTTGAGGCCATGAGGAAGCGTCGCGTGGACATCGTGACCAAGGCCATGGGTGGCGCCGCTGTACCACAAGACCCGGACCTCACAGAGGCGCTCACTCCCACACCGGAGCTTGAGGCTGTTGATCTGGAGGATAGCGGACACGCTGACTGGGGGGACAGTATGGACATGGCAGCCCCCATCGGGGACTCCACCGTTGAGTTTGATACATGGAACCTGTTACGCGCAGACGAGCTCTCGCTAACAGCCTCCGGTAAAATTTCAGACGACAAAGCTGAGAACGAGGTAGAAGAAGAAGACTTCTCCCAGAACCCGACAACAGCTCAGCCAAAGGCAGATGTCTCCATCCCCGCTCTGTTCGACTTGTGTCGCAGAGCGGTGGACACGCTACAGATCAGCTGGCCAGAACTCCCACCTCGACAACAGGTAACGAGGTTGGCGGGAAATTATTTCTTCACAAAACAGCAGTCGGCCATGAGACACAGGATGCCGATTTTTCTGGATTTCCTGACGGAGCTCACTTGCACCTGGGCTGAACCCAAGGCTTCCATGCTTCTGCCACTCTCCCAGTTCCTCAACGTAGCCGGCATGGAGGCAGCAGGAATCGCCACCGTCCCGCAGATGGAGGAATTATTGGCAGCCCACTTAGCCCCCAGGACATCGGGCGCAAAGCCAACTCTGCCCAGCAAAGCCTGCCGTGCCTCGGCCTCCCAGCTCGAAAAATGTTACCGAGCTCAGGGCCTCGCGGTTCGCGCTGTGAACGCTTTGGTCATGATACAGGCCTACTTGGCAGAGAAGCTGCAGGATCTCTAGCAAACAACAAACAAGAATGCTGCGGCAGAGATCCTGAAGGAAGCCCGCAGGACGACTGACTTTGTCCTCTGGATGATGGGGACCTCGGCCATCGCTCAGGGGAGATGCATGGCTGAAGTGGTCATCGCCCAGCGCCACCTGTGGCTAACCTTGACGGACCTGCCGAAGGGCCAGAGGTACCCCTTCCTTCACCACCCGATTGAACCGTCGGGGCTCTTCGGAGGGGCTCTGGAGCGTATCCAGAGCAGGCTGGAGCAAAGACGAAAACAGGCTGAAGCCCTACGCGAGGGGATGCCGAGAAAAGCTTTTGCACCCCCCAGAGACACTAGTGGGAGCAGGGCCGTGCAGCCTCGACACCGCTCAGCCACACGCCGTCCCCCGCAAAAAAGGCCAGCGTACGACGGGGAGTAGCAGCCGAGACCCGCAGCAGGACCATCTCAGGCTGGCCAGTCGTGGGCCAGGAACAGGTTCGTTCTTCGCCAAGCGTTTCCACCGAGAACTTCCTCAACGAACTGGGACAGAAGGCAGAAGTTGGCCTGATGAAACGGGATGACTTTTGGGTTTGTCCGCCCATGTGGTACGGGAACCCAGACTTTATGTGTGAAAAGCAGCAAAAAGCTGGTGACATTTGTGTGTGTACAAAACATGTTTCTGCTGTGTGTGTGTAAAAAAGACGCTTTGTTCTTTAAAACATGAAAATAAAGTACCAAAAGCACAAACTGCCCTGTGTCTTGACTCAAAAAAACAACAACAACACAGTACCATCTTTATGAAAACAGTCATGATAAAGGGAGAGGGCAATCACCCCTCCTCCCTCGTGAAACACAAGGTGTCAGGTCAGACAATGAACCTCAGCGGAGCGCCAGGAGTCTGTCTGCAGCAGGCAGACTTCCTGGCGACCGTTGGTGAAAAGGTCAGCTCGTCGAGCGCCAAGCGGGGGGGCAACTGCTTCCCCTCCTGCACCCACGACACACGAACAACCCAGAATACACATGCCTCACAGGCTTAGCGCACACGCTCAGGCCTGGGAGGTGTGTCATCCAAACACGTGGGTCATGTCAACATTTTGTCAAGGCCTCCAACTGCAGTTCCACAAGAGGCCACCTCCATTCACGGGGGTGCTGTTGTCAAACATAAACCTAGACCGTGCACATGTCTTGAGGGAGGAAATCTCAGCAATGCTGCAGAAAGGAGTGATAAATATTGTTCCAACACACAATCTACACACAGGCCACTATAGCAAGTACTTCCTCGTGTCAAAATGAGACCAGGGCTTAAGGCCTATACTGGATCTCAGAGCACTAAACAGAAGGATAAAAACATACAAATTCAAGATGCTCACACTAATACAGGTGATCCAGTCGGTGAGACCATGGGATTACACCTGTACAGTTGATCTGAAAGTCAAAGTCAAAGTCAAAGTCAACTTTATTGTCAGATCTGCAATATGTACTGTACAGGACATACACAGGACCGAAATTGCGTTTCTCTCAGTCCCTCGGTGCAACAGTAAACATCTAAACATTGAAACACTGAAACATATAATAATAGACATAAGCATAAAATAGTAAAACTAACATTGTCCTGAGTTTTTTTTTTTTTTTTTGCATAGCGGTGCAAGAGCATGAAAATCCACACCAACTCTAAAACTAAAACATTAAACATTTAATGAACATAATACTGTCCTGAGTTTTTGCATACTAGCACAAAAAAAAGAGTATAAAAAGTATAACTAAAATAAACTAAAGGTTTCTAGCATTGACATTTGCAAAGTGGCAAAGC
>JBBPBX010005217.1:23812-50896 GCA_038048925.1 Garcialebias charrua | reverse complement strand
AAGTGGCAAAGCAGCGTATGAGTCAATGTACACAGTATATGTATGAGGTAGTAGTAGAAAGATGCATTTTTCCATGTGAGAATCTGGCCACGACACAGAAAATATCTCTGATTTGCCTTCAAAGGAAAAGCTTACGGATTTCTGGCTCTCCCTTTCGGATTAAAGACTGCACCAAGATCATATACAAAATGTCTGGATGCAACCTTAACCCTGCTGAGGGGTCAAGTGGTCAGAGTTATGATATATCTGGACGATCTGTTAATTCTCGCCAACAACAGAGCACAAGCCCAGTAGCACTCACAGATGGTGATGACACCTGGAGGCTCTGGGATTCGACATAAAGTTGCAGAAGAGCAATCTGATACTATCCCAGATTACCGTATTTTTGGAAGACAGGTCAACTCCATTCTGCACAAAGCATGGCTCTCAGAGGCTCGGATTTCATCCATCCGCCTCTGCCTTGCATGCTTTTAGTTGCGCCAGAGAGTGTCTCTCAAACAGTACCAGCGCTTCCTAGGCCTCCTGGCAGCAGCAATCGTCTGTATGCCTCAGGCCTTATTAAAAATGTGAGCTCTGTAGATATGACTAAACAAACAAATGTATCCTGCCTCCCTCAGGTGGGCAGAGAAGATACTGATCAGCCCAGAGTGCGTGACAGCCCTGGAACCCTGGAGGGCCCCTTCAGTGTTCACGACAGGCGTCCCGCTGGGACGAGTACTGTCTCGTGTGATGATCACCACAGACGCTTCAAAGACAGGTTGGGGAGCTTTCTTCAGAAACCAGCATGCCCAAGGCGTCTGGAAACAGCAGGAGGTAAGGCTCCACATCAACGTCTTGAAACTGAAAGCTGTTTATCTGTCCATGAAACATTTTTACAAGAAGGGGCTGATTACAAAACAACACGTTTTGATAAAATCAGACAACCGGACGACAGTGTCCTTCATAAACAGAGAACGGGGAACAAGGTCTTGACCCCTCCTCAGCTTGACACACAAGCTGCTCACGTGGTGTGGCCCCCAAATATTGTCGCTGAGGGCAACATACATCCCAGGCGAGCTAAACCACAGGGCAGATGCCCTCTCCAGAGGGCCACTGCTAGCCTCAGAGTGGAGGCTGAACCCGAGTATTGTTGACCAGATCTGGGCATGATACAGGCGGGCATCCGTCGATCTGTTCGCCTGCAACAGTAGCTTGCACTACGCCCTGTACTTCTCAATAAAGGAAACAGACGCACCGCTGGGAACAGATGCTCTGGCACACAACTGGCTAGTAAGGGTGCTATATTACGTGTTTCCCCCCGTCCCCTTGATTCAGGCGACGCTGGAACGTGTACGTAGGGGAGCTCTTTCCCTGATAATCATAGCTCCCAGATGGCCACAGAAACTATGGTTCCCAGAAATGATCTCACTGTTGTCAGGGACACCATGGCAACTTCCCCCACACAGGGACCTGCTGACTCAGACCCACGGGCAGCTCCATCAGCCACGTCCAGAACTGTGGCAACTCTCAGACTGGCCACTGAGCGGAACCGGCTGATGGCCTCCTGACTCCCCAGTAACGGCATAAACACAATACAGGGAGCGAGAGCCTAGTCAACCCAGACTCTCTACGCTCGCAAATGGCATGTTTTTGAGGCCTGGTGTATAGAGAGGAATATTATCTCATATTCCTATGACCTGGTCCAGCTCCTCACTTTTCTACAAGACCTGCTGGAGAAAGGCCGCTCTTTCTCCGCCATTAAGGTATTTCTGTCAGCCATCTCGGCATGCCATGAAGGCTGGGGAGGCAAATCACCCGGTACCCACCCTCTCATGATACGATTCATGAAGGGTATTTCTGTCAGCCATCTCGGCATGCCATGAAGGCTGGGGAGGCAAATCACCCGGTACCCACCCTCTCATTATACGATTCATGAAGGGTATACTGAGAAAAAGACCTCCCAGCAGGACTCTAGCCCCAGACTGGGACCAACAATTAGTCCTGGATGCTTTGTGCGAGCCTCCATTTGAGCCTCTTAGTAGCATTAAGATAGATTTTTTATCTTATAAAACTGCTTTGCTCTTAGCTCTTTGCTCAGCTAAATGTGTAGGTGACCTCCACGCTTTATCTGTGCACCCAATGTGTACCAGGTTTGTCCCGGATAGGTCAAAGGTCACCCTACGTCCTAACCATGCATATGTGCCAAAGGTTCCACCTCTAAATCCCAGAAGTCTGGACTTTGAGCTCTTAACGTTTCCTCCCCACCCTGTTCTCACTGAGGAACAGAGGAGGCTGAATGCACTCTGCCCTGTTAGGGCCCTGAGTGTTTACATTAAAAGAACTGTCAGTTGGAGGAAAACAAACCAGTTGTTTGTATGTTTTGCCAACCCAGCTGCTGGCAGAGCCCTTTCAAAGCAACGCCTCTCACACTGGGTGACTGAGGCCATAAAAAGGGCATACAGCAGCAAACGTCAACAGATGCCCTCTGGGGTACACGCCCATTCCACTCGAGGCCTAGCTGCCTCGTGGGCTCTTTTTAAGGGGGTGTCAGTGACAGACGTCTGTGCGGCTGCCAATTGGGCCTCCACAAACACGTTTGCAAAACACTACAGTTTGGATATCACAGCATGTGATATCACTCAGGCTGTTCTCTCTAACACACAGTAGAGAAAAGCTAAAACACCTAAAGGCACAAGTTCTCACAAGCATGCATTTTCTCTACACCCTCAGTAGGGTCCTGAAGGGTACGTGGGAGTTTGCCCAACCAGTTTACATGTGCTTTGTGGACTTGGAAAAGGCATTCGACCCCGTCCCTCAGGGGGGTTCTGTGGAGGGGTACTCCGGGAATACGGGGTACCAGGCCCTCTGATACGGGCTGTTAGGTCCCTGTACGACCGGTGTCAGAGCTTGGTCCGCATTGCCGGCAGTAAGTCAGGCTCGTTTCCGGTGAGAGTTGGACTCCGCCAAGGTTGCCCTTTGTCACCGATTCTGTTCATAACTTTTATGGACAGAATTTCTAGGCGCAGCCAAGGTGTTGAGAGGATCCGTTTTGGTGGCCTTAGAATCGCTTCTCTGTTTTTTGCAGATGATGTGGTCCTATTGGCTTCATCAGTTCGTGATCTACAGCTTTCACTGGAGCGGTTTGCAGCCGAGTGTGATGCGGCCGGGATGAGGATCAGTTCCTCCAAATCCGAGGCCATGGTCTTGAGCCGGAAAAGGGTAGCGTGCCCTCTCCGGGTCGGGGAGGAGGTCCTGCCCCAAGTGGAGGAGTTTAAGTATCTCGGGATCTTGTTCACGAATGAGGGAAAACTGGAGCGTGAGATCGATAGGCGGATAGGTGCAGCGTCCGCAGTGAAGCGGGCGCTGTACCGGTCTGTCGTGGTGAAGAGAGAGCTGAGTCAAAAGGCAAAGCTCTCAATTTACCGATCGATCTACGTTCCCACCCTCATCTATGGTCATGAGCTTTGGGTTGTGACCGAAAGAACGAGATCTCGGATACAAGCGGCTGAAATGAGTTTTCTCCGCAGGGTGTCTGGACTCTCCCTTAGAGATAGGGTGAGAAGCTCAGTCATCCGGGAGGGACTCGGAGTAGAGCCGCTGCTTCTCCACATCGAGAGGAGCCAGTTGAGGTGGCTCGGGCATCTGGTTAGGATGCCTCCTGGACGCCTCCCTGGTGAGGTGTTCCGGGCATGTCCCACCGGGAGGAGACCCAGAGGAAGACCCAGGACACGCTGGAGGGACTATGTTTCTCGGCTGGCCTGGGAACGCCTTGGGATTCCCCCAGAGGAGCTGCTCCAAGTGGCTGGGGAGAGGGAAGTCTGGGCCTCCCTACTTAGGCTGCTACCCCCGCGACCCGACCCCGGATAAGCGGACGAAAATGGATGGATTTATTTATTTAATTATTGATTTCTCTTATAGTTATACTTATATAGTTCTAGAATTGCGCTGCTCGGGGTGGCTGCGTTGGAGTAGCTCTGTTACTTTTTTTCTGAGTTATTGCTTTTTAAAGCTTTAATTCCTCTTTTTTCTGGATGTAAATAGCTTTTTTCAGATGATTATTTGCTCTGGTATCAGATGCTGTGCAGCTGGAATAATTTTTACTGAAAGCTTTTTACGTTTAGGCTTTTGTTATGATTCATCATAACCATGGCAACAAGGTGTTTTTTTTTAACAACCAGGAGCAGCTGATTAACACCTCAAAAGCTCAAATACCTTAGCTACAGCCCCAAATCCAAATGAGTTGAAAAGGAGGTGCCGTGGATGAATTTCTGTCAACCTGGTGGAGGTGTTTGAGAACCGGACCGCCGAGATCATGGAGCTGGTGGGAAACTTGGCTCGTGATAACGGGAGGACCGGGATCACCCCTTTGCACCTTCAGCTGTCTGTCCGTGGCAACTAGGAGCTTTGGGACAGTCCTCCTGACCATCTCGGAGAACCGAGAGACCCGCCGGATCTGACAGCAAGCTGGATCTAGGTGGACGGATCGGTATCTGTGGCCAGATTCTTCAGATTTGCTGCAGGAGATCCTTTCTGCCCACAAATATCAGCATCTATAACAACTCTTGAAACCAGGATGATGAGCTACGACAACACTTAATTTCCCCTTGGGATTAGTAATAAAGTATTTTTGAACTGAATTGAATACTAGTGGCAACCATCTTCAGTTTTGCTAACTGACTGACTTTTTGTAGGATTCACCCAGTTATGTAACTTATGATTATCAGCAAAAATGGTAGTAAATCAACATTTTAGACTTTTAATCATTGTTTTTAGTTGGGTTCATGTCCATACTTCTTACAATAATCAACTAAACTCATCAAATGTGGCACTTGTGTCCCAGGATCTCAGCCTTGGACAAGAAGCTGCAAGAGTTAGACAAGGAGATCCAGCCCTTTAAGAAGAAGAAGAACCAGGCTAACATAGATGACATGAAGAATAACGTGGCAAAGCTGTCTCAAATCACAGCCAGCTTGGAGGCAGCTGTCACTGAACAAGAGGTGAGATGGTTCGGTGTATAAAACACAACATTAAAGTTGTCCGTTTCAAGTGCAAGTGCACAAACAAAACACTTGAACAAATCAAATGTATTATCCTAAAATAGTTATAGAGGTTAGCTGACAAATAAACATTTTTATCTGCATTTAAACAGGACATCAACAAAGCACAGAGTTTGCTTGGAATGGAGCAGAGACTGTTTCCAATGCTCCAAACTCTGATAGCTGTTAAACAACCACATGAACAACTGTGGACCACAGCACTGAACTTTGAGAGCATGTCAGAAGTGTGGTTGAATGGTAGGAATGCACAAAGAATAATATACTTATTAACTTCTACATGTTAAACCTTTAAAATTATTTTAAAAAAGTTATGAAATTTGTTTCCACTTTACTGCATCTCCTTCCTTATTTCAATTCCAGGTCCATTCGGGAATTTAAATGCTGAGAAAATCTCTGATGAGCTGGACCTCATGTGGAGAACAATGCATAAACTGACAAAGACTTTCTCAGATGTTTTTGAGCCTTGTCAGGTTGCTAAAACATTTAAAACCAGGATGGACAACTTCAAGCAGCACTTGCCCATCCTGACAACCCTGTGTAACCCTGGCCTGAAGGATCGCCACTGGGACCAGGTCTGCTGCCTCAATGATTAGCTTCATGGCAGGGCTGTCCGTCACACTGTATGACTTATAGTCTTGTATTTCACATGAACTGTGAGTCTGACATGAATGATTTGTGCCTTTAGATTAGCAGCATCGTGGGCTTCGATATCAAACCAGATGCCGACAGCTCTCTGCAGAACATGCTGGACCTCAGGCTTTCCAAGTTCTCCACCCAGTACAGCATTGCACCTACAGCTCACCACACTCGCAGCATCAGACTAGAGGAGACTAATGGCTGTTATGAACAATTGACATTGTTCTTTTTGAACTTGACCTAGGTTGGAAGAGATCGGAGCATCAGCCAGTAAGGAGTACTCTCTGGAAAAGTCTATGGAGAAGATGAGAAAAGAATGGGCTAACCTTCAGTTCTCTTTCTCCTCCTACAGAGATACTGTATGATGAACACATTCACAAACATTCACAACAGACATGTCTTGTGCTGAAATACTTTTTAACTGTGAACTATTACAACAAGGGCTTATGGTTATTTTGCACTGGTCCGACGACAACTGAATTTTATTTTCCTAGGATACCAAAATTGTGTCCGCTGTAGATGACATCCAAGTCCTTCTGGATGACCACATTATAAAGATGCAGACTCTGCGAAGCTCTCCTTTTATTAAACCAATGGAGCTTGAGTGTAAGGTGAGAAATGACAGTGGCAGCATTGGGTTATGGAGCTGTCTTTGCTGATGTCAAAGATTGTGCTTATGAAAAAGTCTCAATACTGTATGTGAAATAAGAGATGGATTTTATTTCCACAGAAAGAGTGAGGATAACATGAGATTAACTAAGATTTTAGTTGTTATGCTGATAAAACAAATATCCGGAAATATTTATGATTTGTGTTGATGCAATTTGCATTTCTATGGAATATTTCCTTACCTTTTACCTTCGTCTGTACCATTTTAAAATTTACCAACTCTCTAATGAAGCTGTGCTTTCTTTAAACACTTTGTAATCGGTATAATGTAAAAACTATTGTGTGATTCACCAATATCTATTCTCATCATTGTTTTTTTTTTCTTAGAAATGGGAAGACAAGCTGCTAAGTATGCAGGATATTCTTGATGCCATGTTGAAGTGTCAAGCCACGTGGCTCTACCTGGAACCCATCTTCAGCTCGGAGGATATTATCGCTCAGATGCCTGAGGAAGGCCGCAAGTTTGCTATTGTGGACAAGTACTGGAAGGATATCATTTCTGAAGCTGTGAGATCTTTATTAGATAAAACATTTTTATTATCATTATTATTATCCCCCAAACACCTTTGTTGTGACTTGTGTGTGATGGCTTTGGTCCAGGTTAAGGATTCACGTGTTCTGGTGGCTACAGCGCAGCCAAACATGCTGGAACAGCTGCAGGAGTCCAACGAGTTCTTGGATGACATTCAGAAAGGCCTCAATACCTACTTGGAAAAGAAGAGGCTGTTTTTCCCGAGGTTGTTCTCTTTTTGTTACTCTCTCTGTTTGACTGTGAACATCTGAAGGTCTGTACAACAAATTTACAGTAAATCTGTAAAGTCCAAAGTTGACTTAAAATGGTTTCTCATGTATTTTTAAAATGTACAAATATGTTGGGGCACTGGAAATTGTGTTTTTTTAATAACTTCTTCTTACTTTCTCTTCATTGTGTTTCCAGATTTTTCTTCCTGTCAAATGACGAGCTGCTGGAGATTTTGTCACAGACCAAAGACCCCATGTGTGTCCAACCCCACTTGAAGAAGTGCTTTGAGGGCATCGCAAAACTAGAGTTTACCAAGAGCATGGAGATCACCGGCATGATCAGCTCTGAAAAGGAGACTGTGCCATTCACGGAAAGGATCATTCCAGCCCGAGCAAAGGTGCACAACGTATTTTCTTTGCATATACAGCCTTCGTTTTCAGAGTTTCACTGGGCAGTGGATTAACTCTTGTTGGGAATTCATGCTGTGACCATTTTAGGGTATGGTAGAGAAGTGGCTGCTGCAGGTAGAGAGCCTGATGCTTCAAAGTGTTCAGCATGTCATCCATCAAGGAGTGATTGAGTATGCCGAGGTATCTTGAATTCTTACTTTAATTTAAATGGACTTATTTTTAAAGTGTGTTTTTAAACAAAACAGACAATTATTAATGACAACACTGAAGTCTTAAAGGAAAGATAATAAAGCAGTAAATCTGCATCATCAACATTTCTTTTGATTATTTTCTGTAGGTTCCTCGGAAGCAGTGGGTGCTGCGGTGGCCGGGCCAAGTTGTCATTTGTGCCTCCTCCATCTTTTGGACCAGCGAAGTGTCTGAGGCCATCCAAACCAACTCTCTGCATGTCAGTTGTTGAACCCATCCGCTAGTTTTACAAAATGTCTTAAAAGATGACATTTTGTTATATTTTTGTCTCACATGGTGTGATTTCCTTTCCAAAGGCCTATGTGAAAAAGTGCAATGCGCAGATTGCTGATATTGTAGAACTGGTGCGAGGGAAGCTGTCAGGAGGGGCCAGAATGACCCTTGGTGCTCTTACTGTGATTGATGTTCATGGTAATACTGACATACTAAAAGTCCTAAATATATAATAGAGATTGTGGTTTTTTTATTTTATGTTTTACTTAGTTTAGATTTAATTTCATTGATTTGTCCTGTGCTAGCTCGAGATGTTGTGGCGAACCTGGCCGAGCACCGCATCTCCTCCCTCAATGACTTTGCGTGGATTTCTCAGCTGCGTTATTTCTGGGAGGACGGAGATGTGGTGCTGCGCATGATTACCACCTGCCTGAAATATGGTTATGAATATCTGGGCAATTCTCCACGTCTGGTCATCACACCGCTAACAGATCGCTGCTACAGGTAACTCAGTGCTCCTATTGTGTCAGAGGCGTAAAAGACCATGGTAATTAGAAATAATATGCTGCATCTGTTTTATTTAATATTGTTTTCTCCATTGCTTTTGTAATATGTTAGGACTTTAATGGGAGCATTGAAGTTGAACTTAGGTGGAGCTCCCGAGGGACCTGCAGGAACTGGTAAGACAGAGACCACCAAAGATCTGGCCAAAGCTTTGGCTAAACAGGTAAAATACTGTGCAGCATTTTGGTTTGTCCTTTTTGTTTCCTAACACTGATCTCAAAACTATTGTTTATTTCTAGTGTGTAGTGTTTAACTGCTCTGATGGTCTGGATTACAAAGCCATGAGTAAGTTTTTCAAAGGACTGGCTCAGTCTGGGGCTTGGGCCTGCTTTGATGAGTTCAATCGTATTGAGGTGAGCTCAGCTGGTGTGTTGTGCATGTGTGAGGCAAAATCCATACCGGCTTTTAACTAAATACAAGAACAAAATGCACATATTAATGCATAAAGATTGATGTTTTTTGCATGAAACCACGTTTTTGATTAAACTCAATTACTGACTCCAACCAGTTTGGTAAAAGATGAGTTTAGATTTGAGCACAATTTTACTTTTTTTATCATATTGCAGAACATTTGCAATTCACTCTCAGCAAAATATTACATTAAAGTAAAACTGAAAATGATCTGTGCAACTGTAGCCATTTCTTAGACTGACCACATTTTCTTAAATTACTAAAGTATGGTTTTTAATTTGACTTGAAATTTTAGCATTATTTAGCATTTTTCTGTCTTCAAACATGAGTCTTATTTAAAAAAAAAGTTAATAATGTAAATTGTTGAAATAATTAATTTATACACAGACAATGTGATTTTTTTTATCCAGGCGGAAAAATGCAAGGAATTACTTTTTATATTTAAGCTATTTTTATCTACTGTTACTAACAATTTGATGAGGAATTGTTTGCCTACCAAAGTCTGTCATATAGAGTAAAACATATATTTATTTAAAAGATGCTCCACATGAAAATGATAAATCAATATATTTATAGATTTATATTATTGTTAAATGTGGCTTCACAAATCAATAACTAACAAAACATTTAGGTGTGGTCTAATTCCTTTTTAGGCACTTGCTAAGTATGACTTGTTTTAATCAGATAATCATGATGGTATAAGCAACTAAGAAATCAGTTAAAGACCGTGTAAAGTGAAATTAAATGTGTGTTTTGAGTTTGTCACACGGCATAAATATGTGTTATTAATCACCCATATAAATCTGACTGATTAAAAACATTGTTTTCCTTATAAAATTAAGTCTCAAAAATAATGAAAAAACATAATTGTGCCCTGGTCTGAAACGCTGGGGGCGTGTCAGCGCGTGGGCGTGGTTTCAGCGCAGTACTGCGCCCGTGTCCTGCCCCCTGAAGATGTTCGCGAAGGCTGGCAGCCTAATAGGAGTTCTCCAGCCCTACTCATTTGAACCTCCAGATAAAAATATAGGAAACCAAAGAGGTCAGTGAAAAGCAATTGTCAGCAAAATATTCGTCAAACTTTTTATTTTCTTAGAATGTGAGCACACAATGTGAAATCACACAGATACATAACAGCAGCTGTGCGCGGGGGACGTTCAATTCCCACATGGGACAACGTTTTTTTTTATTCATTCCAGATTAAAAAAACACAAGAAAACTATTTACAAAACAACAAGAAATAAAGCATAAAGTTTTTTTAATCTGGAATGAATAAATAATCTAAAAAAAAAAAAAAAGTCATACCTTGTGGGAATCGAACCCACGAGGTCTAGATAAGGTTAGGAGCAGCTAACGGCGCAATGCGTTACCCAGTGAGCCACCAGGACGTGTGTATTTTTGAGCTCCACATTTATTAATAAACAAACCGCCCCTCATAGAATGACTAGTTGGGACTTCATAGGCAAAGTAATGCGTTTCCAGTGAGCTACCAGGACGTGTCTATATTTTAAGGTCCACATTTATAAACGAACGAACCGCCCCTCATAGAATGACTAGATGGGACTTCATAGGCAAAGTGGGCGGTTCGTTCGAACCGGGCGAACCGCCCCTGGCTACGCGCATGCTATTGCTATCTGATGCTATCTGCGATTCGCGAGTGAATGGCTCCACCGATGCGAAGAACGAATTTATACGGCTGGAGCTGCAGGGGGTGGGGCTTTAGACCGCGTGACGAAACGCGGTCACATTTAAACCACGCCTAAAAAATCCTGAAGCAGACATATCTTTAAACAAAGTTTGATCTATAACTCCAAAATTAATTGAGCTACAATTTTGAGACTTTTTACTCATTTACAAGATTACAATTATGACATTTATAATGTTTATTGAAGAAAATATTGAAATTCACTTTACACGGTCTTTAACCAAAATGCAAAGGTGGATGAAGTGCAGTGACTTTTTTAATCTGAGAGGAGTATTTCTGCCAAGAAGTGTTTCTGAGGTGGCACAGTGGCTCAGTTGGTAGAGCTCTTTCCACTCAGGGAGAAGGTTGCCAGATCAAATCCCTGCTGGGGGCCTTATGGGTGGTGTTTGCATGTTCTCTCAATGTGGGCTTTCTCTGGTTTCCTCCCAAAAACATGCATGTTAGGCTGATTGGTAACTCTAAATTGTTCCTAGGTGTGAGTGGGAGAGTGAATGGTTGTTTGTCTCCACTTGTCCCTGTGATGGACTGGAGACCTGTCCAGGGTGTCCCCCACCTCTCACACAGTGACTGCTGGATATGGGCACCAGTGACCCCCGCGACCCAAATAGGAAGAAGCGGGTAAAGATAATGGATGGATGGATGGATGGATGGAGGAGTATTTCTGAATTTTAAGAAGACTTTTATGGCACAGGTCTTTTAATGATCACACTTCCATTTTTAGTGACCTAGAGGGGAGAAAATGAACTCTGGTTTCAAAGTGAGATTTTGCAGGGGTTTTTTGGGGTACACTTTTAAGAGGAAGACAATGCAAAGAAATTTCAGTTGGTTGCAATATACAGTTTTACCACTAGATGACACTAAATTCAAGAACATTATCTTTTAAAGCAAGACCTAGAGACATAAATCATTGTCCCTTTAGTTGTTCTAGTACATACAGTATAGTGCTTTATCAAACATTTCAATATTATTTGAAAATATAACATTTCAAATTTTTTGTTTGAACATTTGGCACTTTATACAATGTTTTCTTGTCTTTAAAATGTGTATTTGCTGTGCTGCAGACAAGACTGTCAAAGTAAGTATTCAACTAAGTAAAATGGGTGTGTTTGTGCCATAGGTGGAGGTACTCTCTGTGGTGGCTCAGCAGGTGCTCTGCATACAACAGGCTATTGCAAAAAATCTGAAGATTTTTCTGTTTGAGGGAACAGAGATTTCTCTCAATCCAACCTGTTCTGTCTTCATTACCATGAACCCTGGTTATGCAGGCAGGGCTGAGCTTCCTGATAATCTAAAGGTACAGATCAAACCCTTATGTTCAGTACAATAAATGTTTGTAATACAGGAGCCTTAAATTTAAATTTAAATTGAATATTTACCTTGCAACCTTGTCCTGTAGGCTCTTTTTCGTACAGTTGCTATGATGGTTCCAGACTATGGTCTCATTGGTGAGATCTCACTATACTCCATGGGGTTCATTGAGTCTCGCAGGTTTGAGACAGAATTTTTAGCAAAACCATTTCAGTGAATATATTATTAATTGTTTCATATTGTCAAACATCTAATTCACAGTATTTTCTTGCAGTCTCTCACAGAAGATTGTGGCCACGTACCGTTTATGCTCTGAGCAGCTTTCCTCACAGTACCACTATGACTACGGCATGCGAGCTGTCAAGTCTGTGCTGACGGCAGCAGGGAATCTTAAGCTGAAGTACCCTCGGGAGAATGAGAGCATGCTGCTACTGAGGGCACTGATGGACGTCAACATGGCAAAGTTTCTGGCACAGGATGTGCCATTGTTTCAGGTGTCAACCTTTACATTTTTTACTTGGTGTTTATCTTAAATTAGGTCCTCCTAAGTTATTATTTCCCTTCTGTTGACCACAGGGTATCATCTCTGATTTGTTTCCTGGAGTTGTGCTCCCCAAACCAGACTATGACCTCCTCCTCAAAGCACTAAATGACAATATTGGAAAGCTTAACCTCCAGCCTGTCCCATGGTTCATTGGGAAAATCATCCAGGTATTGAGAAAGAGTATTGCTCTTTAATATTTCACACATAAAGAGGTTGCCCCAAACACAAATGTTCTAACAACTCAATTTTTCATTTTGTATGTCTTAGGTGTATGAGATGATGTTAGTACGTCATGGCTTTATGATAGTAGGAGACCCTCTTGGAGGAAAGACTTCTGCTTATAAAGTTCTTGCTGCTGCTCTCGGAGACCTTCATGAAGGTTGGTCTTTATTTGGTTGGAGTCAATAATTTATTTAAAATGTACTTATCTGTATGATTTTGTTACTACAGCATTTTGATTTTCCTGCTCACTTGTATTCCATTAACGAACAGTGACTAAAATATTGATTAGATGTTTACTTTAGACATTTTCTTTCTTTGATTATTCGTGATGTTTTATGCTGCCAAATTGTCCTCTTTTTTTTTAGCTAATCTAATGGAGGAGTTTGCAGTAACTTATTGCATCATCAACCCCAAGGCTATTACCATGGGCCAACTGTATGGCTACTTTGATCCAGTTAGCCATGAGTGGTCCGATGGTGTCTTGGCCACCTCCTTCAGGAATCAGGCTCTTTCCACCTCAGATAATCGACAGTGGATCGTTTTTGATGGCCCAATCGATGCCGTCTGGATCGAGAACATGAATACCGTTTTGGATGACAATAAGAAAGTATTGATCTTTTTTATTGGTGGTGGTGGCTAGTCACTAAACATTTGTAAAAAAAAAAAAAACTGCAAATAATCTTTTCGACCCTCCTCTATAGCTTTGTCTGATGAGTGGTGAGATCATTCAGATGAGTCCCAAGATGAGTCTGATCTTTGAACCAGCTGACCTGGAACAAGCCTCTCCTGCTACTGTCAGTAGGTAAGCAGCTATGACCATGACCATGCAGTGCTTTGGCATTTAAAAATAAAGCAAAACATTTAGGTTTATTTGAAATTTACATGCATCTTTCTGTCAAAAGGTGTGGTATGATCTACATGGAACCCCAGCAGCTGGGATGGGCTCCTTTAAGAGATTCTTACATTAATACATTGCCTGAAAGCTTGGATGTTGAACATAAACAGTTGGTTAGTTTACATAAAATCATTTTAATTGGCTAATTTATACTGTTCATACATGGTGTTTATGTTATGCATTTTTCTTATCTTTTTTAATCCTTTTTGCCTTATAGATTATAAACATGTTTGATTGGTTAGTTCAACCCTGTCTGGACTTCATAGATAGAGAGTGCAGTTTTGTGGTCCAGACATCTCCCATCCACTTGGTCTACAGTCTAATGAAGCTGTTCACTTGCCTGCTAGGTTAGTAAGAATAAGATGTACTGTACTTTAATGAATTATAATTTTTTTGTCATATGTGAACAATTTTGTCATCATTCTGTGACGCACATGGGCAAAACGTTCACACACTCACTGACGGTGTTACGGATTATATCAACTTCTGCATGGATTATGCAATCCCCACAAAAACAGTTTGCTGCTTTCCCCAACTAATATAAACCATGGGTGACCAAGGACATAGCCCTGAACAGGAAGAAGGCTGCCTTCAGGAGGGGGGGACAGGTAAAAAATGAGGAGCGTACAAACTGAGGTGAGGGACTATGGAACGCCATAATATTTCACAAGGGACAAGATCAGGGAGGGAGAAGCAGTACAGAAGTAAGTTGGAGAGCAAAGTGGCCCAAAACAACACCAGGGAGGCGTGGAATGGGATGAGAAGCATCACTGTCAGGTAAACACTGCAGCAGTGATGGGAGGAGACCAACGGGAGGCCAATAAGATAAACCTTTAACAGGTTTGATGTTGTGGATACTGCCCACCCCTCACCCACACCTCTTCGTGGGTCATAATACTAGATACTAGAATACTAGACTGCTACCCCACCCTTCTCCTCTTCACCACCATGGACCCCAGCTTCAACCCCCTCCACTTAACACCCCTCCACCTCCGCCATCATGTCCTTTCCTGGGGGGGGGTGCAGAGGTTAGAAAAGATGGGCCTGTGATAAGAAAGTCACAGGTCCAATTCCCGGTACTGTCAACATCAAAATGTGTGTGGTAAAGGTGAAACACCCACACCTGCCTCCACCCTCATTTGCTTCACTCTGGGCCTTTGCTTCACTCTGGGCCCCTGAGCAAGGCCCTTAACCACCACCATTTGCTCCCCAAAACAGGTCTCTCTTGAGAATGATTTCTCGTGACTCCATGAGACTACCTATATAAATAAAGGCTAAATGAAAAAAGAAAAGAAAAATGAAACCTGTCAGAGCCTCCAGGCACCATCAGCAGGGATGCTGTGAGGAGTGGAGCTCAGGCAAGTACATGCAAGTCTGCAGCCCCAGATGGCTTGAACCCCAAACTCCTGAAAAGATGAGTGGCCCAGATGTGTGATGTTTGTTGGCACATTTTTCACCTGAGCCTGATGGTGGAGCCTGGTCTGTGGAAAACAACGTCTGGTCCGTGGCCTTGTCATCACATGCCATGAAGTCACTAGAGAGGCTGGTCCTGACTCACGTCAGATCAGTGGTGGAACCATACTTGGATCCCCTACAGTTTACATACCAGCCATGCACTGGATTTGATGACACCATCATCTACCTGCTGCACAGAGTCTACACTCACCTGGACAGGGCAGGCAGCACTGTAAGAGTCATGTTCTTTGACTTTTCCAGTGCTTTTAACACCATAAGACCTGCTCTACTCTGCAGTAGCTCCTGGACATGGAGGAGAATGACTCGCAGGTCACCTGGACCAGAGACGACGTCACAGTTCAACCACAGTATGTGAGGCTGCAGAACACCACCTCAGACACCATACTGAGCAGCACAGGGGTTCCTCAGGGGACGGTCCTCTCACGGTTTCTGTTCACACTCTACACCTTGGACTTCAGGTACAACTCACAATCCTGCCATCTGCAGAAGCTCTGGATGACTCTGCCATTGTGGGCTGCATCACTGCTGACCAGGAAGCTGAATACAGAGGTGTGGTGGACAGCTTTGTGGAGAGAACCACCTATAACTCAACGTTGGGAAAAACTAAAGAGCTGCAAGAGGACTACAGGAATATCAGCCCCCCTCCCCCAACCCTATCAACATCAAGGGTACTAAGGTGGACACTGGACTGTTACAAGTACCTTGGGGTCCACCTAGACAATAAACTGGACTGGACAGCTAACACCAATCTACAAGAAAGGACAGAGTCGCCTTTTTCTTCTGAGGAGACTCGGGTCCTTGCTGCAGATATTTTACTACTCTGTGGTCTCCAGCATCACGCTGTGGTGCTGGGGCAGCAGGGTGAAGAAATCTGATGCCAACAGACTTGATAAACTCACCAGGAGAGCTGGCTCAGTTCTGGGAGTGGACCTGAAGTCTCTGACAGAGGTGTCTGAACAGAGGATGCTGAGGAAACTGCTCCAGATCCTGTACAACACGTCACACCCCCTGCACGACACACTCTTACCGCAGCACCTTCAGTTGTAGACTGGGACCACTGAGGTGCTCCACAGAACACCACAAGAAGTCCTTCCTCCCTGTGGCCATCAAACTTTTCAACTCCTCCCCCTTTCTGCGCACAGGACAATAAAATCAATCCTGCACTACAATAACCACTTTAATGTGTCTGTCTGCACCTGATCTGTGTTGGACTTTAATTGTTGGTATTTTTATACCTCTCCATTATTTTTTATATCTTGTGCATATTCCTTTGTACTGAAACTTTGGCACAACAATTTCTTGTGGGATCAATAAAGTTCTTATCTTATCTTATCAGATGAAGTTTCGGTGTCAGAAACCAACAGTACTCAGAAAGTGACCAGTGAACAGATCACCGTGTGGCTGCAGAGTCTCTTCCTGTTTGCCGTTGTATGGTCCCTGGGTGGGACGATCACTGGAGACAGTCGTAAGAAGTTTGACATCTTCTACCGCAACCTGATCATGGATATGGATAATAAGCATCCACGGCCCAAAAGCATCAAACTCCAAGAGAACATCTTCCCTGAAAGAGGTCACAACAGACTGAGCTAGTTATGCATAACCAGTCACAGCTCTGTCTTTTTAACCGTAGCATTGCATAATGGTTCTCTGTTTTGCAGGCACTGTCTATGACTACTATTTCCATAAAGACAAGCAAGGACAATGGAATGTCTGGACAGATTCAATAGCTAAAGAAGAGAATGTCATCCCAGCTGGATCCAATGTGAGAATGTTGATGTAAAAACACTTCACTGCTATTTTATATGATTTTACTGTGGGTAATAGCCTGAATTTTTGTTTTTTTCTTACCAGGTGTCTGACCTAATCATTCCCACCGTGGAGACAGCACGCCAGACATTTTTTCTGCGCACCTACCTGGCACATGAAATACCCATGCTATTTGTGGGACCCACTGGCACTGGCAAATCTGTCATCAACAAAAACTTTCTGGTAAAGTTGCCTAAAGAGCAGTACACGCCCAACTGCATAAACTTCTCGGCTCGTACGTCAGCTAATCAGACTCAAGACATTATCATGGCAAAGCTGGACCGAAGGAGAAAGGGCATGTTTGGCCCTCCGGTGGGAAAGAAGTGTGTTGTGTATGTTGGTAAGTTTATTAACGCTTCTTAGTCATGTTGATTAGTTGTATTTTATAAAAACATTTTCCGTCTACCCTCAGATGACCTTAATATGCCAGCTAAGGAAAAATATGGTGCACAACCCCCAATTGAGCTGTTAAGACAGTGGATTGACCACCATCACTGGTATGATAAGAAAGACACGTCCACCCTGAGCATAGTGGATGTGCTGTTCATGTCTGCAATGGGTCCTCCTGGTGGAGGGAAGAATGACATAACAGGTGTGTAACAAATCATTTCCTAAACTAAATACAGGTACTCCCTGACTTACGAGCGCTCTTACTTACGAGGTTCCGGACTTACGAGCTGGCGAACTAGCAGTAAATTTGTAAAGAACATACAAAAAATACAGCACTTTCATGTGTTTTTAGATGAAAGTGTGTTAGCTAACCGTTTGGAAACAAGTTTCTGTGCATGTTTATGAACTAGTATGAACATTTGTGATGAAAAACGAGTGTTTGTAGTAGCGCTAGCATAAATTTTCCGACTTACGACAGAAAATCCGGACTTGAGAGCACGTGTTTCGTGTTCCGACGTACGAGATTTCGTCTTACGAGATAGTCGTAGGAACGGAACTCGCTCGTAAGTCGGGGACTACCTGTAATTGCCAGTAGATTTATTGTAATTGAATTAAAGTTTGAAATTCTAGGGCGTTTCACTCGTCACTTGAATATCGTCTCAATTGATTCTTTTGAGGATGAAACGCTAACCAAAATATTTGGTTCCATTGTTGACTGGCACTTCAACAAAGGGTTTGATGCTTCTTTCTTCAGGTAACTTGTCGGTTTTTCTTTCACTTTATAGATGATGTAGATCAATAACAAGATTTAAAAAATAGCTTTAACTAGAAAACAACCTGTTCTTTTTTTAGGCTGGGTAAAATCATGGTGAAGGCTACTATGTCTGTTTACAAGGAAACTATAGCACGCTTTCTCCCCACCCCTTCAAAGTCCCACTACATTTTTAACCTGCGAGATTTTGCTCGAGTGATATGTGGTGTGCTCCTGGCTCCTCACACACACATGCAGGTAAGTGATTACAACGCTAATGTGTCTGTTTAACATCTTTTTCATTGTTTTTTTTTTACTTATTTTTATCTGTGAATGTACCGGTACTATTTCAGGATGGAGATAAACTGATCCGCCTGTGGATTCATGAGGTCTACCGTGTTTTCTATGACCGACTTATTGACGATGAAGACAAGGAAATGTTTTTTACTGTCATCAAAGAGAAAACTTCAAACTTCTTTAAGATAAATTTGAAACAGGTACCTTATCGTCCAGTACAAATGCCCTCAGAACCTCAAAACTTATAAAGCACTAATGTAAAAATAGTTTTCAGGTTTAAAAAATGCACAATCTCTGTTTAATTATAAATGTCACTGTTCTTTTCTAGTTGATGAGCCACCTCAGCCCAGACGGCCAGATTGAAGATGAAAGTATCCGTAGTTTATTTTTTGGTGACTATTCCAACCCAAATTCTGACACTAAAGCTTACGATGAAATCACAGACTTGCATGCTTTGCAAAAAGTAATGGAGTTTTACATGGATGAGTACAACAGCTGCAACAAGCCGCCCATGTCCCTTGTAATGTTCAAGTTTGCCATTGAGCACATTTCTCGTATCTGCCGTGCCCTGAAACAGAACAACGGCCACCTTCTGCTCGTTGGGATTGGTGGTTCAGGGCGCCAAAGTGCCACTAAGCTGGGCACTTTCATCAGCGACTATGTCCTGTTTCAGATTGAGCTAACCAAAAACTACAGCATGTCTGACTGGCGTGATGACCTCAAGCGTATGATGCTCAAAGCAGGCATTGAAGGGAAAAGTCTTGTCTTTCTGTTCACTGATAGCCAAATTAAGGATGAAGCCATGCTTGAAGACATCGACATGCTGCTTAACACGGGTGACGTGCCAAACATCTTTGCTGCTGATGAACGCGCTGACATCATTGAGAAAGCACAAGGGATTGCACGAATGGAAGGCAAAAGGATTGACACAACTCCACTTTCAGTATACAACTACTTCATTGATCGTGTAAAGGCCAACCTTCACATTGTGCTAGGTAGGCACCTTGATACGGAAGCATGTGCATCATAATTTAAATTTAACTCTTTGAAAAAAAACTTTAACCTAAATTTAACTTTATCTAATAATTTTTTTAAACAGCCATGAGTCCAATTGGTGATTCATTTAGGAACCGTCTACGGGTGTTTCCTTCTCTTATCAACTGCTGCACTATTGACTGGTTCCATGCATGGCCCAAAGATGCTTTGGAGATGGTGGCCCACAAGTTCCTTGAGGATGTGGAAATGGAAAATGACATCAAGCTGCAGTAAGAGAATATAACTTTGTGTGAAATCTATTTTTCTTTAAAGCTGTGGTGTTGGTTGTACTGTGAAGTATGCTGACATTTTTCTGTGTCTTAGGGTGGTGGAGATGTGCAACATTTTTCAGACGACTGTCAGGGACATGTCTCAGCTGTACTTCTCAAGATTAAGGAGACATAATTATGTTACGCCCACGTCCTACCTTGAACTCATTCTTACTTTCAAGGCTCTGCTCCAAGTTAAGAGGAATGAAGTCAACATCGCAATAAAACGCTACACCGTTGGCCTTCAGAAATTGGAATTTGCTGCCTCTCAGGTTATGTTTACTGTCAAACCCCTCATAATTTTTCTTCTTTTGAATGTTTGGCCTTCAACTTCAAAGCCCCACTCCTGATGAACGTTATATTGATTTATAGACCTCCCAAACCACATGTTTCATTTAACTCAGAAATACATGACCTCCTCACTTTTTTCTGCACCTCCCCTGTAAAAACTATTTTTCTTGGCGATCTAAATATCCACATGGACAATTCCTCTTCCTCTCTGGCTACAGATTTGAAGTCTCTTTTGGAATCTCTCAACCTCACCCAACATGTGGACGCCCCTACGCACAACAGGGGGCATACTCTGGATTTGGTGATTACAGACACTGTACTTAATAACTTGTCTGTATATGACCTGGGTGTCTCAGACCACAGGGTCATCTCCCTGGAAGTGCCTTCAACTTCGCCTGCTTCTAACCCAAAACGACCTATCCAGTTCCGTGACTATAAAAACATTTCCCCTGATGTTTTGTCTGCTGATCTTCACACCCTGACCGCTGTCAATCACTCATCTGCAGATGACTCTGTGGATTATTACAACCAATCTCTCCAGGAGCTTCTGGACCTACATGCTCCCCTGAAGTCAAGACTGGTGTCTTTCTCCCGTTCAGCCCCCTGGTACACTGATGAGCTGCGCAGGATGAAGGCAACTGGCCGTGCTATTGAGAGACGTGTAAAATCATCTGGTCTCTCTGTGCACAAGCAAGCGTACAAAGAACATCAGAAAGCGTACGCCTATTCGCTTAAAGAAGCACGCTCCAAATATTATTCCAACATCATCAACACCTGCCCTGGAAACTCTAAACAGCTCTTCTCCACAATAACTCATCTGCTTAATCCCATTAAACAAACTCATGAGGACTCTGTTCAAAAATGCAACCTGTTCCTCTCATCATTTAAAAACAAAGTTGACACTATCAGATCTCAGCTCCACAACCTCCCTGATCTTAGTGTACCATCTACCCGTCTGCTTTCTGGGACCCTGAGCAGCTTTGATGAAGTCGTTCAGAGTGAGGTAGAGACCATCCTCAAGAAAATGAAGCCTTCATCCTGCGCCCTGGATCCCTTCCCCTCGTCTCTCATAAAATCCAATCACTCTGCAATAAGCCCATTAATCACACAAATAATAAACAAGTCTCTACAATCTGGTCATGTTCCATTGCCTCTAAAAACTGCCATCATTAGGCCTCTTCTGAAAAAATCTAATTTGGATCCCGACATTTTTTCTAATTACCGCCCAATTTCCCACCTCCCATTTCTGTCCAAAGTGCTGGAGAAAGCAGTTGCTGCTCAGCTGCAGGACCACCTACAACAACACTCCCTGTATGAGAAATTCCAGTCTGGATTCAGAGCAGCTCACAGTACTGAGACTGCACTGCTGAGAGTAACAAATGATGTCCTCATGGCTGCTGACACTGGTTCTCCCTCCATCCTTGTCCTCCTTGACCTCACTGCAGCCTTCGACACTGTGGACCATAATATCCTCCTCCACCGTCTTCATGTGGAGGTCGGTCTCTGTGACATTGTCCTGGACTGGTTCAGATCTTTCCTCTCCGATAGGCTGGAATGTGTTAGCCTTGGCAATGCCACTTCCCAGACAGTCGGTGTCTCCTGTGGTGTCCCTCAGGGGTCAGTTCTGGGGCCCCTGCTGTTTTCCCTCTACATGCTGCCTTTAGGTCAAATTATCAATCAGTTCAACATTTCTTTTCACTGCTATGCCGACGACACGCAGCTTTACATCAGGACTGGAACATCATCATCATCCCTATCTCCGTCTTCACTCACTGTTCTCTCTGCCTGCCTGGAGGAAATAAAGGCATGGATGAATCAGAATTTTCTTCAATTAAACTGCTCGAAGACTGAGGCCATATTGATTGGCACCCCTCACCAGATACAAACATCAACTTTAACAACAATCTCCTTCTCTGGTCAAGACATCCCCCTCTCCACCTCTGTTACAAATCTTGGAATAAAAATGGACTCTCATCTTACATTTGAAAATCACATTAAGCATCTGTTTAAAACCTGCTTCTTCCATCTTCGAAACATCTCCAGACTTCGCCCTTCTCTGACTTTTCCTGATGCTGAGAAACTCGTCCATGCCTTTGTCTCCTCCAGGCTCGACTACTGCAACTCCCTGTTTATTGGTATCCCTGGCAAAAACCTTCAGAAACTTCAATACATTCAAAACAGTGCAGCAAGGATTCTGTTGAGAGTTCGTAAATTTGAACATATTACACCCATTCTCCATAACCTCCATTGGCTTCCTGTCACCTACAGAATTCAGTACAAAACTGCTCTCATTACCCATCAATGCTTGCACGGCACTTCACCTGACTATCTAAAGGACATTCTTGCACCATATTCATCCACCCGGTCTCTACGATCACAGAACAGTAATTTCCTTCATATTCCTCGGACCAAATTGAGGACCATGGGAGACCGAGCATTCTGTGTGGCTGCCCCCCGCCTGTGGAACTCCCTCCCTGACGACCTGAGAGCTCCACAGTCACTGGTTGACTTTAAAAGCAGCATAAAGACCTTTCTTTTTAAGCAAGCCTATTCTGCCTCCACATGATTTTATCTTTGATCTTAGCTGATATCATTATTGATTTTACTTGATTTTATCACTTGTTTTATTTTATTTATTTTTTAAGCAAGCCTAATCTGCATCCACATGATTTTATCTTTGATCTTAGTCGATATTATTATTGATTTTATTTGATTTTATCACTTGTTTTATTTTGATCTTTGCTTTATTACACTTTGTAGCACTTTGAGATTTTTATTAATGAAAAGTGCATTATAAATGGAATTCATTATTATTATTATTATTATTAAACCCATTTGAAATGACAAAACTGATGCTTTTCTAACCACTGTATATTGTTGTATATTAACAGGTAGCAGTGATGCAGCAAGAGTTGACGGCTTTGCAGCCCGACCTCATTCAGACCTCAGCTGAAACAGACAAGATGATGGTGAAGATAGAGGCAGAGACAGTAGAGGTTGATGCTAAGAAGGAGCTTGTTTTGGCTGATGAGAAAGTAGCTAATGAAGCAGCAGCTGCAGCCGAAGCTATTAAGGTATGCAATAAGTACAGTACTGTATATGCAAGTCCAGAGTGCCATATATGTATTACCGGTATATTTTAACCAAAGGTTTATTTGAAAACAGTTTTCTTTTCTGTAGAAAACTGTATTAACAGTAATTTTGGTTTGATGCTACTTTTACATTCTGTATTTTATTATCTCTTTTCTTTCAGGATGAGTGTAAGGGGGATTTGGCAGTGGCGATGCCTGCATTAGAAGCTGCCCTTGCAGCCCTGGATATTTTGAAACCTGCAGACATTACAGTAGTTAAGTCTATGCAGAACCCTCCAGGGCCAGTCAAACTGGTGATGGAATCCATTTGTGTTATGAAAGGTATCAAACCTGAGAGAAAACCTGATCCCAGTGGCTCAGGTAAGATCCAAACATTAACAACATTATCTTCATTAAACAACAAAAATAAATATATATTAAAAAAAAACATATAAATGAGAAGCTAAACACTTCATTACAGGTAATATGATTGAGGACTACTGGGGCCCATCAAAGAAGCTTCTTGGAGACCTCAAATTTCTTGAAAGTCTTAAAGCCTATGACAAAGACAATATACCTGCCCCCAACATTAAGAAAATTAGAGACAAATTTATTGACCACCCTGACTTCCAGCCTTCTGTGATCAAGCATGTGTCATCGGCTTGTGAGGGCCTCTGTAAATGGGTTCGGGCAATGGAGGTGTACGAGCGTGTAGCCAAGGTTGTAGCACCCAAGAAGGTGAGGCTGAAGCTGGCTGAGGACCAACTGGCTGTGCAGACGCAGATGCTCACTGTGAAAAGAGCAGAGCTGAAAAAAGTTGAGGACAGACTCCAGAGCCTGAATGATGACTTGGCAGCACTGATTGGGAAGAAGAACGACTTGGAGGACAACATTAAACTGTGCTCTCAGAAGCTCATCAGGGCAGAGAAACTGATCGGAGGACTGGGCGGTGAAAAGGATAGATGGACAGATGCTGCAAATCAACTGAAAATTAGGTAAGTAAAATATATATTGGCTGCGTAATAATTTACACTGTTAGTCTTAAAGGAGACCACAGATATGTTTTTAAAATTTTTATGGTATTTCTTTGGGGTTACCAGACACTGTTTATTCAATTTAATACACAAAATAATTCTTAGATAATCAATTATACCCTTTTTAATTCTGCCATTTTTAACTTTCGTTTTGAACGACCGGTTTATGATAATGAGATCTCGTGGCACGCCCTTCAAAGTTCTGCTTGCATTAACTCCGCCCTCCAAAGGCAGACGAGGAAGTCAACTCACGTCACGTTACAGGTAGTCCCCGATTTACGAGCGCTCTGATCTGCGAGGTTCCAGACTTACGAGCTGCGAATTTTTGGAAAAAACGAAAAAAATACTGAGTTTTCATGTGTTTTTTCACCACAGTTAGTTAGCTAAGCATATGGACACACGTTTCCGATCATTTTTATGCACTCATAAGCAGTTTTTGGATGAAAATAGAGTGTTTGTAGTCGCGCTAGCGAAAACCGTTCCAATTTACGAGCGAAATTCCGGATTTACGAGAGAAATGGCGGCCGTTCCAAATTACGAGATTTCCGGTTTACGAGCGCCTCGTTGTAACGGATCTCGCTCGTAAATCGGGGACTACCTGTACTACCACAGAGCCGAGCTGACTGAGCTGAACTGGACCTACGACAGATCAGAGTGTACAAGTTGTCGTGTCATTTTTTATTCTTCCTCTGTAATGTCTCCTCTGACTCTCCCACCCTCTGCCTGTGCGCGCGAGCTGGATGGAGCAAAGCACACACACACACTCACAGCGGGGCTATCTTTTTATCTGTGTTTCTCCGAGGAGCCGTGCTGGCCCGACACACAAACACACACACTCACACAAACATGCACACATCTGTTCCCATCTGAAAACTATCAATTTTAAATCTGCTTAGTGCTCCATTATCTGCGCCAGGAGTTTAAAAAAAAAAGGGGGAAAAAAAAAAGATCATGGACAAGATGCGAACCCAGGTCTCCCGAGTGGCGTTCGAGCGCGCTAACCACTCAACCAAACTGGCAGTTGTACGAAAGTAGTCCTTCATCGTATAAGAAGTGTAATTCTTCTACGGTAATGTCGCCTGGACATTGCCATTAAAAATAAAATTAAGCCACGCATCTCTGCTCTCTGAGACTGGAAGAGTGTGTATCAACACATGTTGTGTAATGCAGCCAACAACGCAACATTTAACTTTAGGAGCCATTCTGCTGAGATGAACTATTCTTCTTCTTCTCCATTTGATTTATGGCGGATCGCAAACAACTGTTAGGTGCATACCGCCACCTAGTGTGCAGGCTGAGATGAACTCAGGAACCGCGTGGGTGGAGCATTACCAGGGGTTGCTAGGTGACGGGGGCGGGACAAAGGTTGGGATGGGTTGTGGCTGTGGGTTGTGGCTGCGGTTTGTGACGTAACAAACCGCAGGAAGTGCAATCGGGCCGTTTCTATCTAAGATAAATAAATATACTTATAGTAAATAAACCACTGGGTGCATTTTTTTGGCCTTAGGACTGTTTTTTTATGAAGTAAATACCCAAAGTTGAGTACAAAAACATTAAAAAGTGAATTTTGCATCTGTGGTCCCCTTTAATGTTTTGGTCATCATTCCCAAAGTTTTTGTTAGTCAGATTCAGTGGCGAACCTTGACTATAGGCACTAAGCCTTCACGTAGGATGTGAATGTAACATCCTATGAAATACAGATTTTGAGGAGTCACAGTGGGATTACATCACTTTACTTTCAGTTTTGTGATTCAGTAACTCAATGACAGGATGGGCTTCTCATCTTTTTATCCATCAAGTACAATATCTGATTTGTGGTGTCATTTTGTTAAGGTCACTAACAACAACCTGAACATAAATGCCAACACAGCAGTAAACACAAAAACCAACAGGGACAACACATCTGAACGCACAACCTGACAAAGTCCACCCATTTCTGTCCCAAGTGTACCCAGAAGAACTCGCGGCTCTTTTAATAATAATAATAACAATAATGTCTTTTCCTGTCATCTGCGTATGTTTCCCATACACAGACGAAATTCGTCTCTGCATTTAACCCAACCACCTACCAGGTGGTGCAGTGAGCAGCCATAGAAAGCGCCCGGGGAGCTGGAGAATTAGATGTGCACTCATAGACACCCCAAGGTGTGTAGTGGCCGGGACGCGAACCCGCGTCCTTCGGGTTCCAAGTCAAAAGCCCTGCCACTACACCATTCATGTACACCATTCATGTACACCATTCATGTACAACATGGAATTTCAATAATTCACACAGAAATTAAACAGTAACCCACAGAATTGACTGTTTTTGTTAAATTTCATCAAAACACAACTTTTCTGTGTGGATTTTTGAATTTACTGGTTGCAATTGAATGCATCACAAATCACTTGCTAGAAAATAAATACATAAATAAAAAAAACGCTTTGTAAGGCCTCCGTACATGCTCAGAGTCCCGTGTTTGTTACCTACATAAGCATAATGAGTGCTTAATTTTCCTATCACTTACTAAAGAAGCTCATCCTGGAGAGACTCTGACTGAGTTCAGCCTTCTCTATCAACAGTGAAGTCCTAACCAATGAGAGCTCCTTCTGTTTCTGCCTGGAGACAAAAATTTAAACTAATCTGATTTGATTACTGTATTTTCATGTACAAAAAAGAAAAACTACATTAAACGTTTATTTTACTTAAAATACACATTAAATAAAAAATTGTAATTGAACATCTAATATGTATATTCTTAGGCATTCTCTGAAGCCGTTGAAGGCCCCGGGGCTTCCCCATTGATCAGATAATTTTTTCTACTTTCAGATACACCAATCTGACAGGTGACATTCTCCTCTCTTCTGGAATTGTGTCTTACCTTGGAGCTTTTACTGTTGATTACCGTACAAAGTGTAAAGAACAGTGGCACATGCTTTGCCAAGAAAAGAAAATCCCCTGCTCTGTGGACTTCACCCTCACTAACACGCTGGGTAACCAGGTGGCTACCAGGGCATGGCAGATTGCAGGACTGCCAGTGGACTCTTTCTCCACGGACAACGGTATCATTGTATTCAACTCTC
>JBBPBX010005217.1:0-15733 GCA_038048925.1 Garcialebias charrua | reverse complement strand
CTTCATTGTTTGTTTTATGAGTGTTGGCAAAGTCAAACACTAAAGCTGTTTAGAAAAAGTTTATGTTTATAACATAAAATTTTTCTAAACAGCTTTAGTGTTTGACTTTGTCCACAATCATAAAACACACAATGAAGTACAAAATTAAAAATAAAGTAAAAAACAAGTAAAATCCGGGGGGAGCTTTTCAAAATAATCGTTGCGTTATTTTATTTTAACGCGTCATATGAAATAAAATAACGCAAATAATTAACGTGCTAATTTCGACAGCATTAGTTTATTTTCTTAAAGGGACAGCAATGTTTGTGAAACCTTGTTTTCGTACCAGTTTGAAGGAGCGGTGTACCATAATTCAGGGAATAAGATTGTGGAATGGTCTGGAAGAAAATGTTAAAACAGCCATATCTCGGTAAATATTTAAGAGATAGTTAAAAGGGATTTTTTTGAAAGAATATGAAAAACTAGCACAAGAATTTATATGAATCGTTGTTTGAGTTGATGTAGTCTTTAATTTGGTGATGTAGTTAACTTTATTCTTTGGTAAATTATTGTTGTGAGTATTTTTGGGGTAAAAAGGGGCAGAGATTATAAGATTATTCTTCATCTGCTGCCTCTTTTATTTTGAATGTATGTTTTTGTATTTTTTGAGTTGTTACTTGATTTTAATTAAATGAATAAAATTTAAATAATAAATAAATAAATAAATAAAAGACGATTTCATCCGTCCATCCATCCATCTTCTTCCGCTTATCCGGGGTCGGGTCGCGGGGGTAGCAGCCTAACCCCGGAATTACACCACATGCGTTACGGCTCCGCCCCGCTCCGGTCCGACCTCCGCAGCAAATACGCACCCATTATAATCAATGAGATAAAGTACACTGGCTCCGCACGGCGGCGGTGAGCTGCGGAGAGCGGACGGCAGTCCGTCAAAATTAGAAATTTTTCTATTTCTGCCGGATGACGGAGCTGTGCCGGAGTCAACTTTTGAAGATTACGTCGCACCAACAGGAAAAGGAACGAGCACAACTTCCGTATTTACAAAATAAAATCACCACGGGCGGACTAATCCTAGCTCTATACGGATTTATTTGTACAAAAATGCTGTCAAACTATCATTTATGACTATTCTATGACTAAACTATTATATTTATGACTATGACTACACCTAATAACGCAATACAAAAATAAATAAATAAAAAAGTATTTTATTCTGAAATGTAAACATCACTTCCTGTTGCTCAAACCATGTCGCTCATTTACGAGAGAAGATCAAGGCAGCAGTCTCTCTACAGTTGTTCTCCTTCTTTCCACCGAATGAATTGTTTTGTTCTGACTTACTTATTTATCACTTGATTTATCGCGCGATCTCGCACGTGTCTTGGAGCGGCGCATCCAGGCGGACCTGAGCGGAGCGGAGGCAGTGGCGAGGACTCGTCAGCTGCGACCTGCGGACCGGAGCGGGGCGGAGCCGCGTGTGGTGTAATTCCGGGGTAAGTAGGGAGGCCCAGACTTCCCTCTCCCCAGCCACTTGGAGCAGCTCCTCCGGGGGAATCCCAAGGCGTTCCCAGGCCAGCCGAGAAACATAGTCCCTCCAGCGCGTCCTGGGTCTTCCTCTGGGTCTCCTCCCGGTGGGACATGCCCGGAACACCTCACCAGGGAGGCGTCCAGGAGGCATCCTAACCAGATGCCCGAGCCACCTCAACTGGCTCCTCTCGATGTGGAGAAGCAGCGGCTCTACTCCGAGTCCCTCCCGGATGACTGAGCTTCTCACCCTATCTCTAAGGGAGAGTCCAGACACCCTGCGGAGAAAACTCATTTCAGCCGCTTGTATCCGAGATCTTGTTCTTTCGGTCATAACCCAAAGCTCATGACCATAGATGAGGGTGGGAACGTAGATCGATCGGTAAATTGAGAGCTTTGCCTTTTGACTCAGCTCTCTCTTCACCACGACAGACCGGTACAGCGCCCGCTTCACTGCGGACGCTGCACCTATCCGCCTATCGATCTCACGCTCCAGTTTTCCCTCATTCGTGAACAAGATCCCGAGATACTTAAACTCCTCCACTTGGGGCAGGACCTCCTCCCCGACCCGGAGAGGGCATGCTACCCTTTTCCGGCTCAAGACCATGGCCTCGGATTTGGAGGAACTGATCCTCATCCCGGCCGCATCACACTCGGCTGCAAACCGCTCCAGTGAAAGTTGTAAATCACGAACTGATGAAGCCAGTAGGACCACATCATCTGCAAAAAACAGAGAAGCGATTCTAAGGTCACCAAAACGGATCCTCTCAACACCTTGGCTGCGCCTAGAAATTCTGTCCATAAAAGTTATGAACAGAATCGGTGACAAAGGGCAACCTTGGCGGAGTCCAACTCTCACCGGAAACGAGCCTGACTTACTGCCGGCAATGCGGACCAAGCTCTGACACCGGTCGTACAGGGACCTAACAGCCCTTATCAAAGGGCCTGGTACCCCATACTCCCGGAGTACCCCCCACAGAACCCCCCGAGGGACGCGGTCGAATGCCTTCTCCAAGTCCACAAAGCACATGTAAACTGGTTGGGCAAACTCCCACGCACCCTCCAGGACCCTGCTGAGGGTGTAGAGCTGGTCCAGTGTTCCACGACCAGGACGAAAACCACACTGCTCCTCCTGAATCCGAGGTTCGACTATCCGACGGACCCTCCTCTCCAGAACCCCTGAATAGACCTTACCAGGGAGGCTTAAGAGTGTGATCCCCCTATAGTTGGAACACACCCTACGGTCCCCCTTTTTGAATAGGGGAACCACCACCCCAGTCTGCCAATCCAAGGGAACTGCCCCCGATGTCCACGCGATATTGCAGAGTCGCGTAAGCCAACACAACCCTACAACATCCAGAGCCCTAAGGAACTCCGGGCGAATCTCATCCACCCCCGGAGCCTTGCCACCGCGGAGCTTTTTAACCACCTCGGCGACCTCAGCACCAGAGATCGGAGAACCCGACCCAAAGTCCCCAGGCTCTGCTTCCTCAGTGGAAGACGTGCCAGTAGGATTGAGGAGGTCTTCGAAGTATTCCGCCCACCGACTCACAACATCCCGAGTTGAGGCGGTGGCCGAGAAACATAGTCCCTCCAGCGTGTCCTGGGTCTTCCTCTGGGCCTCCTCCCGGTGGGACATGCCCGGAACACCTCCCCAGGGAGGCGTCCAGGAGGCATCCTAACCAGATGCCCGAGCCACCTCAACTGGCTCCTCTCGATGTGGAGAAGCAGCGGCTCTACTCCGAGTCCCTCCCGGATGACCGAGCTTCTCACCCTATCTCTAAGGGAGAGTCCAGACACCCTGCGGAGAAAACTCATTTCAGCCGCTTGTATCCGAGATCTCGTTCTTTCGGTCACAACCCAAAGCTCATGACCATAGATGAGGGTGGGAACGTAGATCGATCGGTAAATTGAGAGCTTTGCCTTTCGACTCAGCTCTCTCTTCACCACGACAGACCGGTACAGCGCCCGCTTCACTGCGGACGCTGCACCTATCCGCCTATCGATCTCACGCTCCAGTTTTCCCTCATTCGTGAACAAGACCCCGAGATACTTAAACTCCTCCACTTGGGGCAGGACCTCATCCCCGACCCGGAGAGGGCATGCTACCCTTTTCCGGCTCAAGACCATGGCCTCGGATTTGGAGGAACTGATCCTCATCCCGGCCGCATCACACTCGGCTGCAAACCGCTCCAGCGAAAGCTGTAGATCACGATCTGACCTTACCAGGGAGGCTTAAGAGTGTGATCCCCCTATAGTTGGAACACACCCTACGGTCCCCCTTTTTGAATAGGGGAACCACCACCCCAGTCTGCCAATCCAAGGGAACTGCCCCCGATGTCCACGCGATATTGCAGAGTCGCGTAAGCCAACACAACCCTACAACATCCAGAGCCCTAAGGAACTCCGGGCGAATCTCATCCACCCCCGGAGCCTTGCCACCGCGGAGCTTTTTAACCACCTCGGCGACCTCAGCACCAGAGATCGGAGAACCCGACCCAAAGTCCCCAGGCTCTGCTTCCTCAGTGGAAGACGTGCCAGTAGGATTGAGGAGGTCTTCGAAGTATTCCGCCCACCGACTCACAACATCCCGAGTTGAGGTCAGTAGCACGCCACCTCCACCATAAATGGTGTTGGTCTCGTACCTCTTTCCCCCCCTGAGACGCCGGATGGTGGACCAGAATCGCCTCGAAGCCGTACGGAAGTCATTCTCCATGGCCTCTCCGAACTCCTCCCACGCCCGAGTTTTTGCCTCAGCAACCACCCGAGCCGCATGCCGCTTGGACTGCCGGTACCTATCAGCTGCTTCCGGGGTCCCACAAGCCAAAAAGGCCCAATAGGACTCCTTCTTCAGCCTGACAGCATCCCTCACTGCCGGTGTCCACCACCGGGTTCGAGGGTTGCCACCACGACAGGCACCAACAACCTTGCGGCCACAGCTCTGATAAGCTGCCTCGACAATAGAGGCGCGGAACATGGCCCACTCGGACTCCATGTCCCCCGCCTCCCTCGGAACGTGTTCAAAGCTCTCCCGGAGGTGGGAGTTAAAGCTCCGTCTTACGGGAGACTCTGCCAGACGTTCCCAGCAGACCCTCACAATACGTTTGGGTCTGCCAGGTCTGACCGGCATCCTCCCCCACCATCGGAGCCAACTCACCACCAGGTAGTGGTCAGTTGACAGCTCCGCCCCTCTCTTCACCCGAGTGTCCAAGACATGCGGCCGCAGATCAGATGAGACGACAACAAAGTCGATCATCGAACTGCGACCTAGGGTGTCCTGGTGCCAAGAGCACATATGGACACCCTTATGCTTAAACATGGTGTTCGTTATGGACAATCCATGACGAGCACAGAAGTCCAATAACAGAACACCACTCTGGTTCAGATCAGGGGGGCCGTTCCTCCCAACCACACCCCTCCAGGTCTCACTGTCATTGCCCACGTGAGCGTTGAAGTCCCCCAGTAGAACAAGGGAGTCCCCAGGAGGCGCACTCTCCAATACCCCCTCCAAGGACTCCAAAAAGGGTGGGTAGTCTGAGCTGCCGTTTGGTGCATAGGCACAAACAACAGTCAGAGCCCGTCCCCCCACACGTAGGCGAAGGGAGGCTACCCTCTCGTTCACCGGGGTGAACCCCAACGTACAGGCACCAAGATGGGGGGCAACCAGTATGCCCACTCCTGCTCGGCGCCTCTCACCAGGGGCAACTCCAGAGTGGAAGAGTGTCCAACCCCTCTCAAGGAAACTGGTTCCAGAGCCAGAGCCATGCGTTGAGGTGAGTCCGACTATTTCTAGTCGGAAACTCTCAACCTCACACACTAGCTCAGGCTCCTTCCCCACCAGAGAGGTGACATTCCATGTCCCAATGGCCAGCTTCTGTAGCCGAGGATCAGACCGCCAGGGTCCCCGCCCTCGGCCACCACCCATCTCACATTGCACCCGACCCCTTTGGCCCCCGATTTCTAAACTTAAAAATATTTAGATCACAGATCAAAAGTTTAAACTGAGAGAATCCATCCATCCATCCATCCATTTTCTTCCGCTTATCCGGGGTCGGGTCGCGGGGGTAGCAGCCTAAGTAGGGAGGCCCAGACTTCCCTCTCCCCAGCCACTTGGAGCAGCTCCTCTGGGGGAATCCCAAGGCGTTCCCAGGCCAGCCGAGAAACATAGTCCCTCCAGCGTGTCCTGGGTCTTCCTCTGGGCCTCCTCCCGGTGGGACATGCCCGGAACACCTCACCAGGGAGGCGTCCAGGAGGCATCCTAACCAGATGCCCGAGCCACCTCAACTGGCTCCTCTCGATGTGGAGAAGCAGCGGCTCTACTCCGAGTCCCTCCCGGATGACTGAGCTTCTCACCCTATCTCTAAGGGAGAGTCCAGACACCCTGCGGAGAAAACTCATTTCAGCCGCTTGTATCCGAGATCTTGTTCTTTCGGTCACAACCCAAAGCTCATGACCATAGATGAGGGTGGGAACGTAGATCGATCGGTAAATTGAGAGCTTTGCCTTTCGACTCAGCTCTCTCTTCACCACGACAGACCGGTACAGCGCCCGCTTCACTGCGGACGCTGCACCTATCCGCCTATCGATCTCACGCTCCAGTTTTCCCTCATTCGTGAACAAGACCCCGAGATACTTAAACTCCTCCACTTGGGGCAGGACCTCATCCCCGACCCGGAGAGGGCATGCTACCCTTTTCCGGCTCAAGACCATGGCCTCGGATTTGGAGGAACTGATCCTCATCCCGGCCGCATCACACTCGGCTGCAAACCGCTCCAGCGAAAGCTGTAGATCACGATCTGATGAAGCCAACAGGACCACATCATCTGCAAAAAACAGAGAAGCGATTCTAAGGCCACCAAAACGGATCCTCTCAACACCTTGGCTGCGCCTAGAAATTCTGTCCATAAAAGTTATGAACAGAATCGGTGACAAAGGGCAACCTTGGCGGAGTCCAACTCTCGCCAAACTGAGAGAATGTATCATTTTAAGGGAAAATATGTTGTTTCAAAATTTCATAGCGTCAACAAATCCCAAAAAAGTTGGGACAAGTCCATTTTTACCACTGTAAGTGGACCCCTTACCGATAGCCTTGGCCCCACTTCGTCCCCCCTCGGCCCCCCCTCGGCTCCCCCAGCAATAAAAGTCTAGCTCCGCCACTGGTAGTGACTGAGCATCATTCCCAACGCATGCTCAAATTTAGCATTAAATGTTGGGTCACTGTTAGCAAAATATCCCATGGACCATGACAGGTTTGAAACTTTCCCATACCAGTCATGGTTATACAGCTGTAAAGCCTTAAAAAAAAGTGGAAAGTGAAATTACAGATGATGACTTCATGCTTCATGCATGACAAATATCACGTTTCATCCAGCTGAGGAGAGGCGCAGAACGCAGGCGCACATCCAGCTGTGGCGGTGCAGAGCTGGGAGGTGTGTCGGTCATTTCTGTCGCCTCCCACTTCTGTGTGTCTGTGTGCAAAAGTGTGTGTGTGGGTGACAGAGAGAGAAGTTTCCTGTGCTCTCCTGTTGGCGGTGGGTCGTTGTTCCACGATGGCGCGCCCGCCGCCGCTCCGGGAGCCCCGCCGCCGTTGAGAGTCCTCCAGCAGCGTCTCCTCCATGTCTGAATCTGGGGCCAGGAAGAAGAAGAGCCACGCGGGCCCACCGGTTGCTGCTGCTGGCTGCAAGGCTGCGTGCGTGGGAGCGAGCAGCGCCGCGGAGGAGGCGCACCGGGGAGGAGAGGAGCCCGTGTCCAACGGGAAGTGCAGCGCGCAGGACGCCGTCAGGAGGCTCCAGAACCAGTCCCAGTGGGAGAACTGTGATGCAGCTGCACGCAGAGCCACCATCCCACGACGCAGCAGTCTCATCAAGGTAGGTCATCACCTCAATCAGTCAAAACAGACCTTTTTAAGGGTGGGAGACAGATAGCTTTCTGTTCATGCAGGAGTTATATTCCCTAACAATGCCAAAAGCTATTGACCAAAGCTTTTTATTTTATATGTGAATGACTTGGTAAATGTGTCAGGACTCCTTAAATGTGTACTTTTTGCTGATGATACCACACTTTTTTTTTGTTTGGGTGAAGATATAGAACAAATGTTGGAATTGATGAAGACAGAATTTGTCAAAATACAAACTTGGTTTATACTCAATAAATTATCATTAAATCTAGATAAAACTAATTACATGATACTGTATTCAGTAATAAAAAGAAAACTGTTGATGTTCCATTCAAAATTGATGGTGTTGAGATTTGTAAAGTGAGTGAGGTGAAGTTTTGGGGTGTTATTATTGATTATAAACTGACATGGAAACAACACATAAATTCTATAAGAATAAAAATAGCTAAATCTATTGCAGTACTGTACAAAATCAGAGACTTATTGAATGATAAAGCTCTGTATTTGTTGTATAACACAATCATTGTTCCACACTTAATCTATTGTATTGATGTTTGGGGAAAAGCGTGTAAAACAATTACAAAGCCTATTTTTGTATTACAGAAAAGAGCTGTAAGAATTATCACTAGAAAACATTACTGTCATCCATCAAGCACATTATTTTATCAACTAAAGTTATTGAAGTTCCATGATTTGGTAGAATATAATATTTTATCAGTTATGTACAGGGCTCAGAATAACGCATTACCTTTAAATATCCAAATGCATTTTGCCAAAAGATAAAGTTGTTATAATCTCAAGGGAACCGAGATATTTGTAAAACCACAATTCTAGTTTGAAGGGACGGTCTACCTCAATCCAGGGAACTGGATTATGGAATGATTTGGAGAATGAAGTTAAAAATGCCAAGTCAATGTTTACATTTAAGAAAATGATCAAAACTAAATTGCTCAAAAATATATATATGAAGTAGCGTAATGTATATTGTATTATTTAGAAAATTTGATAAAGTTTTTCATTTCGTTCTGTTACTGTTACTGTTACTGTTCTGTTTCATTTCGTTCTGTTACTGTTTCGTTCTGTTCTGTTAATAAAGTCCAGTTGATCCTGTATTGAACGCCTTTTTTGATTTCGTTCTGTTACTGAAATATAATTTTTGTTTGAACTGATTGTTTGAAAAAAGGGGCAGATATAATAAGATTTTTTTCTTCTTTCTGCTACCTTTCATTTTTTTCACATTTTGTACGTTATCATTTATGGGACTGTTTTGTATATTTTTATTTTTTTGTAAAAATAAAAAGAACAAATTTAATAAACATAAACATAAACAATGCACATGCCCTGCAGCAAGATTCTGCTTGTGACCTCAACACATACACATTCATATCTGTCTAGTGTGTAACTCACATGGAGCTCTGCTCCACACAGTGCACCTATGAGCTGTTCCTGTTGATCCACATGGGACTGAGCCTGCTGTCAGCTGTTCTAGTCAGCACAATAATCAGAGTAATCCCCTCATCTGGCTTCCTGTGCCAGCTGCTGTTGAGGAATATTTCAAGTTCAGGCATTTTATAGCAGACCAGTGTTAACTGTGGAGGCACTTTACAACCATTATCTGTTGTTGTTTTTTTTCTGCCATAAATCAACATTTAAAATGTACTGTACTGTTTACTCTAAAGTTTTATTGTAGCCAGGTGACCCCCAGAACGATTTCAATGGGGGCCGACCGACTGATAACGGGTGGCACACCAAAATCAAAAGACGACACATACCGTAATTTCAGGAGTTTAATTATACTGATGTTAGGCTTTTTGAAAACATTGTTTTTTCATGTTTGGTACTGAGAACAGCACAGTGACTCCTCATTCAACATCCTGTCCTCTCTTCAAGTTGTGTTCATGATTGAAACAAACAGTTTTGAAGGGATGCATATCACCTGCTGCCATAAATCTCCCAATGACCTGTTAGCATTCAGAGCATTATCCTCAGCTACATCACCAAACTGTAGCTCAATATCTGTAAATCTGACTAAATAACAGTCCTTTTTGTGTTTGCTATGGTGTAATTGGGTTAACTCCAAAAGTTAATGAGTTGTAGACGTGCATCTAATTTCTGAGTGTTTCATTTAAAATGTGTCCACTGGATCATTATTTATTTTGCTAATGCACATAATATTATCTGGTCAGGACAGCCAGCTCATTTACTGAGGGTCCATGCCTTACCCCCTCTGATTTTTTCAATTCAATTCAGTTTACAGTATTTATATAGCGCCAATTCACAACAAAAATTGTCTCAGGGCACTGAGCGAAAACACTGACATACATTAAAAAATGCCACTATTAAAAGTGATTTATTTAAGTAAGCCAACCTCCCATCCTGAGCAGTACTGGTGACAGTAGAAAGGAACGACTCCCTTTTAATAGAAAGAAACCTCCAGCAGAACTGGGATAGGCAACCATCGATCTTGACTAATTTAGAGAAGACTGGAAGGAACAGACAAACACAGAATGGCTGGCCCAGTTCTAGTTTCAATGGGAAGAAAGACAAAGAAAAATACTTTTAAATTATATAAATTATTACAAATACAAACAGGTGGAATGGACCTTACCTTACTGGTTCACCTCCTATCTCTCTGACCGCACCCAATTCATTCAGCTTAAATCCTTCCGTTCCCAGTCTTCCCATGTCTCCACGGGTGTCCCCCAAGGCTCTGTCCTCGGACCCCTCCTCTTCATCATTTACCTCCTTCCTCTAGGCCACATCTTCCGCAAACACGGCGTCCATTTCCACTGCTATGCTGATGACACGCAGCTCTACTTGTCATCAAAACCTAACTCCACCCACCCACCCTCCATCCTCACAGACTGTCTCAACGAGCTAAATCATCCATCCATCCATCCATTTTCGTCCGCTTATCCGAGGTCGGGTCGCGGGGGTAGCAGCCTAAGTAGGGAGGCCCAGACTTCCCTCTCCCCAGCCACTTGGAGCAGCTCCTCTGGGGGAATCCCAAGGCGTTCCCAGGCCAGCCGAGAAACATAGTCCCTCCAGCGTGTCCTGGGTCTTCCTCTGGGCCTCCTCCCGGTGGGACATGCCCGGAACACCTCACCAGGGAGGCGTCCAGGAGGCATCCTAACCAGATGCCCGAGCCACCTCAACTGGCTCCTCTCGATGTGGAGAAGCAGCGGCTCTACTCCGAGTCCCTCCCGGATGACTGAGCTTCTCACCCTATCTCTAAGGGAGAGTCCAGACACCCTGCGGAGAAAACTCATTTCAGCCGCTTGTATCCGAGATCTCGTTCTTTCGGTCACAACCCAAAGCTCATGACCATAGATGAGGGTGGGAACGTAGATCGATCGGTAAATTGAGAGCTTTGCCTTTCGACTCAGCTCTCTCTTCACCACGACAGACCGGTACAGCCCGCTTCACTGCGGATGCTGCACCTATCCGCCTATCGATCTCACGCTCCAGTTTTCCCTCATTCGTGAACAAGACCCCGAGATACTTAAACTCCTCCACTTGGGGCAGGACCTCCTCCCCGACCCGGAGAGGGCATGCTACCCTTTTCCGGCTCAAGACCATGGCCTCGGATTTGGAGGAACTGATCCTCACCCCGGCCGCATCACATTCAGCTGCAAACCGTTCCAGATAATTTACATTTTCTGCTAATTTCTGTTTCTTTCAACAATGTGCTATTTCTATGTTCTTCTGCTAATTTAAACTTGTTCTACCTTTTCAGCCACTTTCCTCCACTTGGGGCAGGACCTCATCCCCGACCCGGAGAGGGCATGCTATCCTTTTCCGGCTAAATCACTGGTTTTCTAACAATTTCCTTCAACTAAACAGCAACAAAACAGAAGTCATTCTCGTCGGTACCAAAAACTCTATTTCAAAATCAGAACATCTTCTCGTCCCCCTTAACAACTCTCTGCTATCCCCCTCCCCTCAGGTCAAGAGCCTCGGTGTCATCCTCGACACCACTCTTTCCTTCACTTCACACATCAACAATATTACTCGGTCTGCCTATTTCCACCTCCGTAATATTAACCGTCTCCGTCCTTCTCTCACACCCCGCTCCACAGCCATCCTGGTGCACAGTCTTGTGACTTCCCGTATTGATTACTGCAACTCCCTTCTCTACGGCCTCCCCAACAAATCTCTCCACAAGTTACAGATGGTCCAGAACTCAGCTGCCCGTGTCATCACTCAAACCTCCTACTATGATCACATCACTCCTGTCCTGCAGCAGCTCCACTGGCTCCCGGTTAAATCACGCATCATCTTCAAAATTCTACTCCTCACGTTCAAAGCTATCCACAACCTTGCCCCTCCTTATCTATCTGACCTCCTACAAATCTCCATCCCATCACGCTCTCTCAGATCCTCCTCTTCACTACATCTCCATGAACCCTCTGCCCGCCTCTCCACCATGGGGAGCAGGGCCTTCACCTGCTCTGCCCCTCACCTCTGGAACGCCCTACCACCAGACCTTCGAAACACCACCTCCCTTTCTCTGTTCAAGACTGCCCTGAAAACCCATCTCTTTAGACTAGCTTATCACTAACTTTACTAAATGTATTTTTATCCATTTTATATCCTTTATGTATTTTATATTTCAATTTGTCGCTGATAATGTTTGCTCTGTATTACACTGTGTTGGTTTGTTAAGTGTCCTTGGGTGTCCTGAAAGGCGCTTTTAAATAAAATGATTATTATTATTATTATTATTACCAAGCTCTGCCCAGAAACGCCCCCTAAGCTCCAACATGGCTGCTTGCCTCACAAACAAAGCCTCGCGCAGCATGAGTTTCAATGGAAACATGGCGTTGACTGACTCTCTATAGGGTATTTCTGAGTCGAATAGTGTATCATTTCTGCCAGATTCCAACAAAATATCAGCCACGACAATGGACAGGGGAACCAACAAGTTCATGTTATATATTTTTTGGACGTTATCAAGTTGTTTGAGCCACGCGATGCATGCCTCCAACAGCGTGCGCGTCACATCTAAATGCTACCGGCAGATGAGGAAAACAGCAGCTCCTCAAACCCTCAGCATTATTACAGCTGTGGACAGGATCACTGATGCCTATTGTCCTGCAAGGCTGGGTAAGTCAGGCATTCATGGTTTTGAGGGTTACTTTTGAAATCAGTGATTTCTGTTGTTGGCAAAAGTTTGAGTGTGCCTTGGTCTGATACACGGTGCTCGGTGCTAGCGGTGCTAGCGGTGCTAGTGGTGCTAGCGTGGCTAACACGATTACAGTTTAGTGAAAAGCCTTTTCAGGTGAAATGAAATCTTTAATGTACGTTAGATATGGTACACATTGCATATTGATCTCTTCAGCTAACGTAAAACTGTGTAACAGACAGGCTTCAAGGTGTAGAAGTAGGGCTGAACGATTTAGGAAAATAATCTAATCGCAATTTTTTTTCTATACTGTAAATTGCGATTTAAAATGCGATTATTTTTACTGGTTCTGTATTAATTCATATCACTAACGACACAACTGTTTTTTTAAAATCAGATAATTAATGCGCTTTTTCACGCAGAACGTTAGCTTGTTGAGCTAGCTGCTAACCGGGCACCGTCAAAACAGACCCGGTCACATGACCAGCTCGCGCTCTGTTTATCTCCCGCGGTCTCTGTGTTTCAGCCTCTAAGCTCAGATACACGTTTACATGGGCTAACTTACCTGAATTTATAACTTTTATGACTTCTGTCGAGCCTGAAGCAACTGTGTTGGAGCGCACGGTCTCCTCCTCCCTGCTCTGCTCTGTTTTGCTCCGCTCAGAGCTGCGCGCGGCCAGTCGGCTCACTCCCAAGTCACGTGACCAGTCAAATCGCAGCCCGTGCGATTAGTGAATCGCGTTTTAACATATTGCGAGATAATCGCAAATGCGATTAATCGTGCAGCCTTAGTCGGTATCGGTAAATGCGGTCGTGCACAAGCTCACAATGTAAATTAGCATGTCTAAAAAAGTTAAGTCTGGTCCCCTGGACATCCCTCTGGTCCTGAGGACCAGACTTTGCTTTTTTAGAGTTTTCTACCTGGATTATTGAGCATGCATCAGGGTAAATTAGCATGCGTTTCTTGCTACTGTAGCTGTTGTTTGTGAGGCGGTCACGCGCCTGGTAGCTGCGCTGTGACGTGAAATGGGCATTAGCCAATGAAATGCGGCCCTGTGGGCAGAGCTTGGTAAGGTCCATAGAGCAAGTCAAGGGAGCCTGATAACTGAAATATCTTCTTCCCATTCTGTTTTTGGAAACTCTAGGAACCGTAAGCCTGCAGTCTGGAAGCAAAGTGCTCTTTTAGGAAAATATGGAACAATAAGATCTGTAATATGATGGAGCTAGGTTGTTGAGAGCTTTGTAGGTTAGAAGTAAGATTTTGAATTCAATTCTGAATTTGACCAATGGCCAATGGAGAGAAGCTAAAACTGGAAAGATATGATCTACCGGTACTTTTTACTCTAATGAGAACTCTGGCAGCAGCGTTTTGCATTAACTGAAGTTATTTGGACACAGTAAAGAATTTCAATAGGCCAGCCTAGAAGTGATAAATGCATGGATCAGTTTATCTGCATAAGTATGGGTAAATAAATTTCTATTTTTAGTGATGTTGTTCAGGTGTTAGAAAATGGCAGTAACTTTTTTAATGTGTGGGTTAAAAGACATCTTGATAACTGGCCAAATTAGTGTCATCCAGAGGAAGTGAAAGGCTGCAAAGTTTATTGATGCTCCAAAAACCATGACCTCTGTCTTGTGTGAGCTTCATTGCAAAACGTTAAAAGACATTCAGGTTTTGCTACTTTTATAACATTACCAAATGGACACATATACTGTGTAAGGTAAAGAGTACAGTATTTGGTCCAAGCACTGAACCCTGAGGGATGCTGTGATTAACTCTGGTGTATGAAGAAGGTTAAATATTACATGGACAAACTGGAATCTATTAAATAAATATAATTTAACCATTTTAGAGCCATTCCTGTGATCCTAATGTCACGTTCAGGGCTCTGTAATACAATATTGAGATCAATCGTATCAAATGGTAAATGGTAAATGGAGCTTATTTATATAGCGCTTTCCAGCTCCCTATGAGGGGCCCCAAAGCACTTTACAATACCAACCATCCACCCATTCATACACACATTCATACACCGGTAGCGGCAGACTGCCATGCAAGGCGCTTTCCAGTCCTACTGGGAGCAACTCGGGGTTAAGTGTCTTGCCCAAGGACACAACAACACATGGTGTGGGGAACTGGGATTCGAGCCGCCAACCTTCCAATTGGGGGACGACTGCCATTACCACTACGCCTCGGCCGCCCCAAATGCAGCACTGAGATCTAACAGGACAAGTATGGACAAAAGTCCACCGTCTAAAGCCATGAGAATACTTTGACTAGTGCTGCTTCTGTACTACAAAGTATGTTGAGCTCTAATGCCTGACTGAAACTCCTCAAACTGTTTACTTTTGTTCAGATGATTGCACAGTTGCTTTGCAACTATTTTCTCAATAATTTATTAAATGAATGGGAGATTGGATATAGGTTTAGAATTGACCAGAACTCCCGAGATCAGGTTTCTTAAGTAAAAGTTTAATTACACCTTAAAGCCTTGTGGTACACAACCATTTGTCAAAGATAGATTAGGAAGATCCAAAATGGGGATATTAGTCACATGAAAGAGCTCTTTAAACAGTCCAGTTGGACCAAAATCTAGCAGACATGTTAATGGTTTGGATGAAGCCATTATTTTTGAGAATTCAAAGAGTTCCAAAGAATTCCAAATACAAATCGGGTTGTAGTGACACTTCTCAAGCTGTTCCGTTTTATAGGGAATCAGAGGCAGTAGTAAAAATTGTGAAAGTTTCTCCCTAATTGTAATCATTTTATTTTTAAAGAATCATCAAGTTACAGGACTGTAAGGCTCAACAGAGAAACAATTCTTCATTAGTCTAGCTGCAGATTAATTTATAGTAACAATATCTTCTTGTTGTGGCCAGGTTTCTGGAAGACCAAATAAATCAATGTGATGACCAGTTATCAAATCGTTAACTATCAGAAATATAGATGAGAGAGCTCTTATGTTCATTTAGTCACATTTAATAGTTTTATTTTTCTGTTCTGATAAAAAAATGTTTATTTTTATAAGATTTGAATGGTTTACTTTTCTTGAGCTTATTTTTGGTTTGTTGTCCCCTGATGGGGTGTGCAGAGGGGACTTGAAAATACCATCCATCCATCTGTAATGTGAGCTAGATAACTAGAAAATTAATTGACGTGCCGACTTCTATTTTGGTGTGTGGCTGCATTT
>JBBPBX010005216.1:26809-72961 GCA_038048925.1 Garcialebias charrua | reverse complement strand
CAGCAGCAACATGAAACAGATCAGCAGCAACATGAAACAGATCAGCAGCAACATGAAACAGATCAGCAGCAACATGAAACAGATCAGCAGCAACATGAAACAGATCAGCAGCAACATGAAACAGATCAGCAGCAACATGAAACAGATCAGCAGCAACATGAAACAGATCAGCAGCAACATGAAACAGATCAGCAGCAACATGAAACAGATCAGCAGCAACATGAAACAGATCAGCAGCAACATGAAACAGATCAGCAGCAACATGAAACAGATCAGCAGCAACATGAAACAGATCAGCAGCAACATGAAACAGATCAGCAGCAACATGAAACAGATCAGCAGCAACATGAAACAGATCAGCAGCAACATGAAACAGATCAGCAGCAACATGAAACAGATCAGCAGCAACATGAAACAGATCAGCAGCAACATGAAACAGATCAGCAGCAACATGAAACAGATCAGCAGCAACATGAAACAGATCAGCAGCAACATGAAACAGATCAGCAGCAACATGATGTGATATTTCACAGTGATTATTCTGGTTAGAGATTCATGAGTCTAACAGCCTCAGGGTAGAAGCTGTTCCTCAGTCTAGTGGTTCTACACTTAATGCTCCTCAACCTCCTTCCTGAGGGGAGCGGGGCAAAAAGTGTGTGTGCTGGGTGAGTGGGGTCCTTCATGATGCAGGTGGCTCTCTTCCTGCATCTGGAGGTGTAGATGTCTGTGATGGTGGGGAGACTGACTCCAACATCTTCTGTGCAGCCTTCACCACTCTCTGCAAAGCTTTTCTTTCTGCAGCTGTGCAGCCTCCATGCCACACGTTGATGCTGGAGCACAGGATGCTCTCCACTGCACACCTGTAGAAGGAGGTGAGAACTGGGCTGCTCAGACCAGCTCGTCTCAGCCGTCTGAGGAAGTAGAGTCTCTGATGACCTTTCTTGATCAGGCTGGTGGTGTTGTTACTCCAACTGAGGTTATTGTTCAGGTGCACACCCAAGTACTTGTAGCTGGAGACCACTTCCACTGCAAATCCTCTTATGTTCGGTGGTGGTGGGGGGGTGGGGTTCCTTCTGAAGTCCACAACCATTTTATGTCCATCTCACTTTATGAAAAAAAATTAGAAGTAGATAGCACAAAATCAGTTTGATGATAATAGAGTTTAGGTCTGAAGGGACCAATGACTAAATGGTTATAATTAAATAATTATTATTTCTTCAGAAAAAAATGACAGTGTAAAAGTTTATAAAGGTTATTTTTTGCCTGAACAGCCTGACATTTTCATAAACTAGAGCTGTTTTAAGTTGGCAGTGACCAACATTGGTATTGACTAATTTCAGACTAGCTTTTAGCTTATCAGTCTTGTTAAACATCTCAGTTTCTTCAAATTGAGATATTCAAAAAGCCATCTGTAACAGGTAAGATATTGACCGTGTATAACTTTATTACCAAACCCCACTTCAAAGCATCTGAAATGTGAACCACATAAATAAATAAAAAGTTATACAAAGATGCACAGACTGTAAATGTAGCTGAAAACTATAATAATTTGAACGTCATTATTAGTAGCAACTTGTTGAGCTGTGTGCTTCTCTGAGAAACCAGCAGAGCAATAATCAGTGTGGTGAGACGTTGGGTCTATTCTGGGCATCTTTATGAGGCTTGTCGAGACTCATTTGTAACCAAATTTACCACTGAAGCTGAGAAAAAAAAACTTTGAAATTCTTGTCATCTTTACCCCTTACCCCACATGTACGTAATTTTCCTTTTCGAAGCTCCGATGGCAGCAATTTACCAACCTAAAAATATATTCAAAATTGTTTAATTAAATGTAATTATTACAAGGTTGCACTTTAAACTCTTGATTTAAACATACAAACACATGTCCTTGAAACCAACCTTTGATTTTTACACTTTAATTTCCTGTCATTACACATAAACAGCTGATCTATCGTTCCCTCCCCTCATCTTCTGTCTTTCTCTCTGTTAATCTGTCTGTCTATATCAGTCCTCCAATGAACTGAAGCTCTCTACCTCCCACAAAGGCAGCACCATATTTCTCCTTTTCAACATTGGGGGCAATTCCCATTGTCTGCTGTGCAATGGAACTGGCCCACAATAGAAAGATGGCTCAATGTGTGATGTGTGTGTTGGTGTGTGTGCAAAGTAGGAGTTCCTCCACCTCCCGTTAGGCAGACAAAGATCCCAATTTGTCACCTCGTGTCCAGCTGTAGACCAACTGGGCTGGGTTTGAATTTGTGCACATGATAATGCATGTGTGTGGGGGGCAGGGGGTGGGGGGGCAAGTGAGGCAGGATACTCTATTCTACCCCAATACAACATCTAAGGGAGAGAGAAAGTGGGGAAAGGGTTAGAGAGTAAATGGGGGTAAATAGTTTTCTGTGGGAATGTTTGTGTAAGGACACAAAGCGACCACCACTCTGTTGGTGTGTGTGAGAGAGCGAGTGTTTGGGGGTGGGGGTGAGGGGCACATTTGGATGGGGGTTGAAACAAGGCAGTGGCAGGGATATGTTTTCCATTTGCTTCCGAAGGTGAAATTTAAAGCTGGCAAATTCAATGAAAATTTAATGTGATCATAGTCGCAACTCAAAAAAGATTGTAGACTTAGCTCGCACTGTGCTAAGTAACAATGCTAGGCAATAACAAAGTTTATTTGTATTCTGTGCATTCAAACACTGTCGCAACATCAATAAAGGTTCAATCGTGTCATCTGGAGCAGTTTCGTAAAGTGAGAAACGTTTCGTCCCCCATCCAGAAAACTTCCTCAGTTTACGGCCTGCCAACCAGATCTGTCTCATACGTAGCCTTCACTGCTGTTTCAAGCCAACCTCCTGTTGGAATCTCAGAACAAGTAGACTTTTAACACATGCAAATACAGCCATCCAAAATGATCAATCATCATGTACAACAATCAAATGTTTTAGGCCAGATGGCTAACTGGCTACTCACAGAAACAACCTGAGGACAACGAAGGATTCTCACTTAAAGAAATTGGTCCAGATTACATGATTTTACCATTTTTGTTGATATCTAGATGATTGGGCCTACAAACTTTTTACTGTAGCAACATGTTTACAAAAAGTTGTGCTATATTGCAGTTTTTCAAAATAAGATTGGGCATGACACAATTGGCTGATTGATGGATGAGCCGTGGGTTGCTTAAATGATTTTAAATGATTTTGCACCATGTGCATCCCAACCACCTGCAATAAACATGGGACTACTGTACAATACTTAAGATTTAAGGGAGATGTAAACCAACAAAAGGGACATAAAAATATTGCTTCAGCTATCATGCTGGGTCCTAGTGTCAAACTGGGTCAAGGATGTTCTACATTTCTCCATTAAAATTCAGATTTTACAAGTTCAAATGTGTTCCACCTTGAAACACAAAAATTTTGACTGACCAGGTTCAAATGGAAGACCCCAATAACGCTGAATGAATCCGGGCAGGAGAAATAATTTTATTCTGATGAGCTTGACAAGTTAACAGCTAGTCGGAGTGGGTCTAAGGCCTAACTTTATTACTGCTGTCTCACAAAAGTGCCAAAAAGCTGGTTAAACATAAGTCTATAATCAAAAAACACCAGTGGTCTTAAATCAATAACTCCAACCTATTAAAGTGTGGCTATGTGGCTAAATTATGATCAGTAAATATTTTACCTGCTATAGACAGCTATTTGAACAATTTCCATTTGTTTGGTGATCCAACCATCATGTAATGAAAAATTAACAGAAGTGTACAAGTTCATAAAATAACATTCTCATGAACGAATGTAAAAATGTATTATACTGAAGTTACTATGAAATGCGTCTAGTCAAAATCTTCACCTTACCTAAGCATCCCACGTACACTTTACAGATTTTTCAGCCGTTCCAGTCACTGGTTGTCCAAATGTACTGCTAATAATTTTCTCAGAGTAATGTGTGTTTCTGCATTTAATTGTGCCTCAAACCTCATCAGGTCAGTGCCATTCTGCCTGCAGCTGCCATCGTCCCCTGCCTAGCCCCGAATGTTGTGACTCCTGACAACTTCTTCAATTTGCTCTGCTGTGTGAAGTAGCTGAGAGAGCACATTGATGTCTTCCCTCCTACACACACATGCACACTTAAGAGCATACTTCACTCATTATGCACACACACACACACAAAGAGGAAAGTCATCAATATTCTCCCATTTATAAATGATCTGGTCCCTGGATAGAGTTTCAGACCTGCTAGGCCCCTCTGCTGAGCTTGTCTCACACTTACACACAAAAAAAGTCACACTCCTCACTGGTCATTGATTACTTCTCATATTTAACACTAGCCTGGCCCTCGCCTTCCTGCACAGCTCCGCTCAATTCTCATTTCCCTTCACTGCACAGTCTGGGACTTGTCCCATAGACAACGATTTCTCCGGTAGGTTTTGACCGGACCAATCAGAGAGCAGAAGGCGGAGTTTTGAACGACGTCGACTGACGTCGTCATTCAAAATGGCTGCCGCCACGAAGGAATTTTCAATAAAACAAGGTAAAAAACTATTATTTCTCTGCTGAGAAAAAATATATTTCATAGCTGACGTTATATCAGAAGTGTTCCTGAGCAATCAGAGAGCAGAAGGCGGAGTTTTGAACGATGTCGACTGACGTCGTCATTCAAAATGGCTGCCGCCACGAACGAATTTTCATCAAAACAAGGTAAAAAACTATTATTTCTCTGCTGAGAAAAAATATATTTCATAGCTGACGTTATATCAGAAGTGTTCCTGAGCTTAACAGTTCCTAAATCAATTCACGAAATGGTCAAATCTGCTGGATATTAAATAGTTTCGGTTTGATATTTTCCAAACAGCCTCGGGTGCGCTACGAAAATAAATGATAAAAAATCGAATTTTATCTCAAATGTTTCATCTAGGCCAACAGTCAGTAAATTAAAGACATATAATTACACACTGGTGGCAGAAAAAATATCCACCGAGTGGTTTCTGAGCAATTTATCTGATAGCCTGGACCTCGCCAGGCTAAACTAACAAAACTCTGCCTCCTGTTCTCTGATTGGTCCATTCAAAAATCTCCAGGAGAAATCGTTTTCTATGGCAGAGATGCCAGACCCTAGTCCAAAGCGAAGTGAAGGACAAGGGTCTGGTTTAAACCAGGCTAATTTAACACATAATTACCCGTTGTTTAAGCATCAGGAGGGGACCGCTGTCTCTGTTCATGTTCATTCTTGGTGATGTGTGTTTGTTTGTGCAGGTCCATCAGCAGGTTTAGGTCCATAGTGAACAAAGACAGAAGAAGATATGCCAAGAAGAGAAGGAATTGAGGCAGCCAAACATTAAAAGTGTACCAAACTGTGTTTGTCTGCAATAGAAACAATTACTATGAGTAAATAGTCTATTTATGTCATATATAATAAAAATTTTAGAAATTAAAAATGTATAGTCATATATAATTATATTTATTAAATAATATCACATTTATATTCGTAGATATAACACATAACAATTCAAAGTCCACGTTCAACAATCCTTATTACCCCCAAGGGGAAATTTGTTTTGTAGTCCACAGGCACACAAAACATCCATATAGACAAGACATTGAGACATTACAATAAAAATAAAGGAAATTATCACTGTTCATTGAGAAGCCTGATCACTACAGGAATAAATGTCAGTCTGTTTGTTCTACATCTGGGCAGCAGATACCGTATTTTCCAGAATATAGGTTGTGGCTTTTTATCATTTTTGCATGCCCCGTGACCTATATTCAGGTCAGGTGCAACCTATTTATGACTTTTTATAAAATAAACTGATTTGTAATAATTTATTAACAAAAATTAAACTGAGACACACTCTTACAATAATGTCAGCTAACAAATGTATTTTTTTAGGTGTTTATCCTGCTAAAATTATTCATTTATTAAAGAAAAGTTCAGCTCAGACACATATTTGCTATAATTTTTATCAAACAAATAATTGTTTTTAAGTGTTAATCTTCTTAAAAGCCTTGCTGTGCGCTCCTGTGGCAGACATTTGCAGCAGAGCTAAACACGGTCCACATTTTGACGTAGGTGCGACCTATATTCAGGTGCGACCTATATATGGATTTTTCCAATTCTTCAATAATTAGACAATGTGACCTATATTCAGGTGCGACCTATATTCCAGAAAATATGTTACCTGCATTCAGATGGAACCAACTTGAACTCACCATGAGGTGGATGATCAGGATCTGCCAGAATCAACCTGGCTTTGCTCACTGACCTCGCCTTGTGTAGGTCAGTGAGGTTCTGTACGGCTATGCCAGCAGTTAAACAGCTATTATTTATTTATTTACCCTTTATTTATACAGGTTAGTCTCATTAAACTCACTGTTGAGAATATGACAAGGACATACATTTGTTGCTGTTTAGTTTTAGATGATCTGTGATCTTCACTTGAGAAAAAGTAACATGCCATCCACTTTGACTCGATCTACTCATGACAATCAGTGGTTAATTATTAAGCTGTAGTTTGCCCATACTGTCGGAGTGAAACCAGCTGGCAGTGGAACATGGAGTCACACAAACATAAAGAAAAATCATACTTAAAGAAGAATATCAACAACTTTATCCAAAAATGTAAAATTTAATTTCTTTTACATGAAAATCAAATATAATATACACATTATCATAGAGTTGTGACTGAAATTAAACCCACATTTAATGGAACAGCCGGCATTAGTGTTAAACTCATGTGCACTCCATTAAAATTTAAATTAGAATGATTTACAGCAGTTCTTATGTGACAAACTTAAAAAAAAAAAGTAAAGTTTATCGATTAAGTGTTTCCATATTAATATAAAAATCTGGATTTGAAAAAACACAATATCCATCCATCCATCCATCCATTTTCTTCCGCTTATCCGGGGTCGGGTCGCGGGGTAGCAGCCTAAGTAGGGAGGCCCAGACTTCCCTCTCCCCAGCCACTTGGAGCAGCTCCTCTGGGGGAATCCCAAGGCGTTCCCAGGCCAGCCGAGAAACATAGTCCCTCCAGCGTATCCTGGGTCTTCCTCTGGGTCTCCTCCCGGTGGGACATGCCCGGAACACCTCACCAGGGAGGCGTCCAGGAGGCATCCTAACCAGATGCCCGAGCCACCTCAACTGGCTCCTCTCGATGTGGAGAAGCAGCGGCTCTACTCCGAGTCCCTCCCGGATGACTGAGCTTCTCACCCTATCTCTAAGGGAGAGTCCAGCCACCCTGCGGAGAAAACTCATTTCAGCCGCTTGTATCCGAGATCTTGTTCTTTCGGTCATAACCCAAAGCTCATGACCATAGATGAGGGTGGGAACGTAGATCGATCGGTAAATTGAGAGCTTTGCCTTTTGACTCAGCTCTCTCTTCACCACGACAGACCGGTACAGCGCCCGCTTCACTGCGGACGCTGCACCTATCCGCCTATCGATCTCACGCTCCAGTTTTCCCTCATTCGTGAACAAGATCCCGAGATACTTAAACTCCTCCACTTGGGTAAGGACCTCCTCCCCGACCCGGAGAGGGCACGCTACCCTTTTCCGGCTCAAGACCATGGCCTCGGATTTGGAGGAACTGATCCTCATCCCGGCCGCATCACATTCAGCTGCAAACCGCTCCAGCGAAAGCTGTAGATCACGAGCTGATGAAGCCAATAGGACCACATCATCTGCAAAAAACAGAGAAGCGATTCTAAGGCCACCAAAACGGATCCTCTCAACACCTTGGCTGCGCCTAGAAATTCTGTCCATAAAAGTTATAAACAGAATCGGTGACAAAGGGCAACCTTGGCGGAGTCCAACTCTCACCGGAAACGAGCCTGACTTACTGCCGGCAATGCGGACCAAGCTCTGACACCGGTCGTACAGGGACCTAACAGCCCATATCAATGGGCCTGGTACCCCATACTCCCGGAGTACCCGCCACAGAACCCCCCGAGGGACGCGGTCGAATGCCTTTTCCAAGTCTACAAAGCACATGTAAACTGGTTGGGCAAACTCCCACGCACCCTCCAGGACCCTGTTGAGGGTGTAGAGCTGGTCTAGTGTTCCACGACCAGGACGAAAACCACACTGCTCCTCCTGAATCCGAGGTTCGACTATCCGACGGACCCTCCTCTCCAGAACCCCTGAATAGACCTTACCAGGGAGGCTTAAGAGTGTGATCCCTCTATAGTTGGAACACACCCTACGGTCCCCCTTTTTGAATAGGGGAACCACCACCCCAGTCTGCCAATCCAAGGGAACTGCCCCCGATGTCCACGCGATATTGCAGAGTCGCGTAAGCCAACACAACCCCACAACATCCAGAGCCCTAAGGAACTCAGGACGAATCTCATCCACCCCCGGAGCCTTGCCACCGCGGAGCTTTTTAACCACCTCGGCGACCTCAGCACCAGAGATTGGAGAGCCCGACCCAAAGTCCCCAGGCTCCGCTTCCTCAGTGGAAGACGTGCCAGTAGGATTGAGGAGGTCTTCGAAGTATTCCGCCCACCGACTCACAACATCCCGAGTTGAGGTCAACAGCACGCCATCCCCACCATAAATGGTGTTGGTCGCGTACCGCTTTCCCCCCCTGAGACGCCGGATGGTGGACCAGAATCGCCTCGAAGCCGTACGGAAGTCATTCTCCATGGCCTCTCCGAACTCCTCCCACGCCCGAGTTTTTGCCTCAGCAACCACCCGAGCCGCATGCCGCTTGGACTGCCGGTACCTATCTGCTGCTTCCGGGGTCCCACAGGCCAAAAAGGCCCAATAGGACTCCTTCTTCAGCTTGACAGCATCCCTCACCGCCGGTGTCCACCACCGGGTTCGAGGGTTGCCACCACGACAGGCACCAACAACCTTGCGGCCACAACTCCGATAAGCTGCCTCGACAATAGATGCGCAAAACATGGCCCAAAAAACACAATATGATGATTTAAATTTATTTTTGCACGTTTAAAATGGTAGAATTTGTTAATGTGTAGGTTTTATGGGTGATCAGGTTTGTCTGGTTGTTAGCAAAATATCCCAAGAACTTTTACGTCAGGAGATTTTAATAATACTGTCAGAAAGTAATTAACAGATGTATGTTTATAGCCGATTAGCTTGTGATTTAGGGTTGCTGCCACAGCAAGTCAACCTTCGAAAACATAAAAAATTACTATAATATACATATATTTTTTATCTTTTTGATTTTTACTAAATAATTAGTCCATCCATCCATCCATCCATCTTCTTCCGCTTATCCGGGGTCGGGTCGCGGGGGTAGCAGCCTAAGTAGGGAGGCCCAGACTTCCCTCTCCCCAGCCACTTGGAGCAGCTCCTCCGGGGGAATCCCAAGGCGTTCCCAGGCCAGCCGAGAAACATAGTCCCTCCAGCGCGTCCTGGGTCTTCCTCTGGGTCTCCTCCCGGTGGGACATGCCCGGAACACCTCACCAGGGAGGCGTCCAGGAGGCATCCTAACCAGATGCCCGAGCCACCTCAACTGGCTCCTCTCGATGTGGAGAAGCAGCGGCTCTACTCCGAGTCCCTCCCGGATGACTGAGCTTCTCACCCTATCTCTAAGGGAGAGTCCAGCCACCCTGCGGAGAAAACTCATTTCAGCCGCTTGTATCCGAGATCTTGTTCTTTCGGTCATAACCCAAAGCTCATGACCATAGATGAGGGTGGGAACGTAGATCGATCGGTAAATTGAGAGCTTTGCCTTTTGACTCAGCTCTCTCTTCACCACGACAGACCGGTACAGCGCCCGCTTCACTGCGGACGCTGCACCTATCCGCCTATCGATCTCACGCTCCAGTTTTCCCTCATTCGTGAACAAGATCCCGAGATACTTAAACTCCTCCACTTGGGGCAGGACCTCCTCCCCGACCCGGAGAGGGCATGCTACCCTTTTCCGGCTCAAGACCATGGCCTCGGATTTGGAGGAACTGATCCTCATCCCGGCCGCATCACACTCGGCTGCAAACCGCTCCAGTGAAAGTTGTAAATCACGAACTGATGAAGCCAGTAGGACCACATCATCTGCAAAAAACAGAGAAGCGATTCTAAGGTCACCAAAACGGATCCTCTCAACACCTTGGCTGCGCCTAGAAATTCTGTCCATAAAAGTTATGAACAGAATCGGTGACAAAGGGCAACCTTGGCGGAGTCCAACTCTCACCGGAAACGAGCCTGACTTACTGCCGGCAATGCGGACCAAGCTCTGACACCGGTCGTACAGGGACCTAACAGCCCTTATCAAAGGGCCTGGTACCCCATACTCCCGGAGTACCCCCCACAGAACCCCCCGAGGGACGCGGTCGAATGCCTTCTCCAAGTCCACAAAGCACATGTAAACTGGTTGGGCAAACTCCCACGCACCCTCCAGGACCCTGCTGAGGGTGTAGAGCTGGTCCAGTGTTCCACGACCAGGACGAAAACCACACTGCTCCTCCTGAATCCGAGGTTCGACTATCCGACGGACCCTCCTCTCCAGAACCCCTGAATAGACCTTACCAGGGAGGCTTAAGAGTGTGATCCCCCTATAGTTGGAACACACCCTACGGTCCCCCTTTTTGAATAGGGGAACCACCACCCCAGTCTGCCAATCCAAGGGAACTGCCCCCGATGTCCACGCGATATTGCAGAGTCGCGTAAGCCAACACAACCCTACAACATCCAGAGCCCTAAGGAACTCCGGGCGAATCTCATCCACCCCCGGAGCCTTGCCACCGCGGAGCTTTTTAACCACCTCGGCGACCTCAGCACCAGAGATCGGAGAACCCGACCCAAAGTCCCCAGGCTCTGCTTCCTCAGTGGAAGACGTGCCAGTAGGATTGAGGAGGTCTTCGAAGTATTCCGCCCACCGACTCACAACATCCCGAGTTGAGGTCAGCAGCACGCCACCTCCACCATAAATGGTGTTGGTCTCGTACCTCTTTCCCCCCCTGAGACGCCGGATGGTGGACCAGAATCGCCTCGAAGCCGTACGGAAGTCATTCTCCATGGCCTCTCCGAACTCCTCCCACGCCCGAGTTTTTGCCTCAGCAACCACCCGAGCCGCATGCCGCTTGGACTGCCGGTACCTATCAGCTGCTTCCGGGGTCCCACAAGCCAAAAAGGCCCAATAGGACTCCTTCTTCAGCCTGACAGCATCCCTCACTGCCGGTGTCCACCACCGGGTTCGAGGGTTGCCACCACGACAGGCACCAACAACCTTGCGGCCACAGCTCCGATAAGCTGCCTCGACAATAGAGGCGCGGAACACGGCCCACTCGGACTCCATGTCCCCCGCCTCCCTTGGAACGTGTTCAAAGCTCTCCCGGAGGTGGGAGTTAAAGCTCCGTCTTACGGGAGACTCTGCCAGACGTTCCCAGCAGACCCTCACAATACGTTTGGGTCTGCCAGGTCTGACCGGCATCCTCCCCCACCATCGGAGCCAACTCACCACCAGGTAGTGGTCAGTTAGACAGCTCCGCCCCTCTCCTCACCCGAGTGTCCAAGACATGCGGCCGCAGATCAGATGAGACGACAACAAAGTCGATCATCGAACTGCGACCTAGGGTGTCCTGGTGCCAAGAGCACATATGGACACCCTTATGCTTAAACATGGTGTTCGTTATGGACAATCCATGACGAGCACAGAAGTCCAATAACAGAACACCACTCTGGTTCAGATCAGGGGGGCCGTTCCTCCCAACCACACCCCTCCAGGTCTCACTGTCATTGCCCACGTGAGCGTTGAAGTCCCCCAGTAGAACAAGGGAGTCCCCAGGAGGCGCACTCTCCAATACCCCCTCCAAGGACTCCAAAAAGGGTGGGTAGTCTGAGCTGCCGTTTGGTGCATAGGCACAAACAACAGTCAGAGCCCGTCCCCCCACACGTAGGCGAAGGGAGGCTACCCTCTCGTTCACCGGGGTGAACCCCAACGTACAGGCACCAAGATGGGGGGCAACCAGTATGCCCACTCCTGCTCGGCGCCTCTCACCAGGGGCAACTCCAGAGTGGAAGAGTGTCCAACCCCTCTCAAGGAAACTGGTTCCAGAGCCAGAGCCATGCGTTGAGGTGAGTCCGACTATTTCTAGTCGGAACCTCTCAACCTCACACACTAGCTCAGGCTCCTTCCCCACCAGAGAGGTGACATTCCATGTCCCAATGGCCAGCTTCTGTAGCCGAGGATCAGACCGCCAGGGTCCCCGCCCTCGGCCACCACCCATCTCACATTGCACCCGACCCCTTTGGCCCCTCCCACAGGTGGTGAGCCCATGGGAAGGGGGACCCACGTCTCCTCTTCGGGCTGTGCCCGGCCGGGCTCCATGGGTAAAAGCCCGGCCACCAGGCGCTCGCCAGCGTGCCCCACCTCCGGGCCTGGCTCCAGAGTGGGGCCCCGGTGACCCGCGTCCGGGCGAGGGAAAACTTAGTCCATTAATTGTACTCATCATAGGGGTTTTTGGGCTGCACTTTGTCTGGTCCCTCACCTAGGACCTGTCTGCCTTGGGTGACCCTTCTAGGGGCATGAAGCCCCTGACAGCATAGCTCCTAGGATCATTGGGACACTCAAACCCCTCCACCACGGTAAGTTGGCAGCCCAGGGAGGGCTTAGTGATTTTTTTAAAAACTTTTAATTATACAGGTTGGTCTCATTGAGTCACAAAGACTCATTTTCAAGAGAGACCTGTTTGGGAGCAGATTGTGGGGTTAAGGGCCTTGCTCAAGGGCCCAGGGTGGGGCAAATGAGGGTGAAGGCAATTATGGGTGTTTCACCTTTTCCACCCACATTTAGATGTCAGTCTGGGGTGTTGAGCCGGCGACCTTCCAATAACAGGCTCACCTTCTCTAACCTCTACTTCAACACTCCCCTGTGAATTTAGTATGGTGGTAGCTCGGAGTCATCTCTAACTTACACAATAAGCATCAACAAATCACACATAATCTTTGTTTAAAACACTGGCATGAAAGAAATTCAACTTTTAAACAAATGCAGCATTTATTATTAGCATTGACTGCATGCTAACATTTGATTCCCAGGTAAACTCATAGTTAAACTTTTCAGACTCAAAAAGCGAAACATTGTCGAACACTCTTGAAAACTTAGGCAACATGAAAAAAAAATCATTACACTTTTCTGGAGACTTGTTGACGAAAGCTGCGACATAATGGGAAGATTTACTGAGGGAAAAAACGGTTGCTCTCATGTGGGATACTAATAAAAAAAAACACAAATAGTGAACAATAAATGACATGGTTTGATCTTAGTTGATATTATTATTGATTTTACTTAATTTTATCACTTGTTTTATTTTTATTTTATTTTTAAGCAAGCCTATTCTGCCTCCACATTATTTTATCATTGATCTTAGTTGATATTACCGTATTTTCCGGCCTATTAGTCACACCTTTTTGCCTACATTTCCAAGCCCTGCGACTTATAGGCCGGTGCGACTTATACGTGGATTTTTCAGTTTTTTCACTTTGGTCAAAAAATGGTGACTTAATTTAACGGTTTTTAACCGTCAAAGTGCATTTATCAAGAAACGTTAAACTGAGACACACTTTTACTGTAATGTCAGCTAACAAAAATATATTTTTTATGTGTTTATCTTTAAAGATCAAAGAGATGCAGGTCTGTTTGCTGCACTGCCGGTCTGTTGTTGCTGCACATGCTCGTTTTGTGCCGTGAGGTGCGACTTATAGGCCGGTGTGACTTATACGTGGATTTTTCCACTTTATTGGACATAATTGGACTGGTGCGACTTATAGGGCGGTGCGACTTATAGGGCGGAAATACGGTATTTGTTATTTTACTTTATTTTATCACTTGTTTTATTTGATCTTTTCTTTTGTTGCACTTTGTAGCACTTTGAGATTTTTATTAATGAAAAGTGCGTTATAAATTAAATTCATTATTATTAATATTATTATTATTATTATTATTATTATGTAGTTTTAATGTAATACTCATTCCAGGCTGACAAAAACAAAGAATGGGTTATTAAAAATATTACTTACATAAAATAACAAGTAGTTGATTGCACATATTATATAGGAACCTGCGTATTTGGGCCATAAACCCACAGTGTTTGTTGCTAAGAGCTCCCCTACACACACTCACACACTCCCTGCCTCCCACCACACACCTTGATGTGCTGCGACTCACTGTAGATTCCTTAAAACCTGATCCTGTCTAAATTTGCAGGCCTTTCCTCATTGATTTCCCCGGGTGAAAATAAGAGGATAGGAAAGCATGTTAGACGTCTCCGGAATCAGAGCCAATCCATTAGCAACGATCAATACGCTGGCGAGAGGAGAGCGAGAGATGGAGAGAGAGAGACACAGACAGACAGAAGGAAAGAGGGAAACGTGAGTGTTGACAAAACCAAATAAATATAGACGCGCAAAGAGAGTAGAAATCAGATTAGTGCTGAGCGAATCTAAGCACAACACTTTTAACCCCTAACCTAACAATCTGTGTTTACACCACAGTAAGAAGAGAGGGGGGGAGGGGGGGAGGCTGCGGTTGCATGGAGAATATGTCTGTTCCCAACTTGAATTTAACAAGGTTTTTTTGTGTGCTGCTGATGGGTTTAATAAAAAAACAACTCCAGTATGCAGCACAAGATACATGCGTAACTGTTGACATGCATGCTGTTGTCATAATTGCTGTGGTTGGAAATAATGTGACTTGGGATTTATGGTCATCTTGCGGTGCCGTGAAGTAATTCTCTGTTCTTATTATTAAAATCATTACGGTTTCAGAAAGGCTGAATGTGGAAATACAGGGAGGGTACACGCCTCTGAGTAATGTTCCTAATTTTGCTGTGACTTTCATGCGCCGTCTTCTCCCAACCTTTAGGTTTCTCATGCAGGTAAGTGTTCCCTTTCAGTCTGGTCTCTCAGTGCATCATACTTGCTATGGGAATTGCGCCCCCGCGTGATTACCTGAAGGAATATACTCATGCCTTTACGGCAGGGGCGTCATCGCCACACCAGAGGCCCCGCCCTCTGGGTACTTAAGCGGCTTGCACCCCTCCACATTTCTCTTTTTTGCCCTTCACCTCGCTAAACCGGAACTACCTCTTCGCGGGACTTCTCTGTTGCTTCAACGCTCAACTTGAGGTGAGCTTGCTCCCTGCACAGAGCGCACAGAGAATTATTCATGCGTACTGCTGGACTAGCGAAAGCTAGTCCGGCACATTTCTCTTAACCCTGAATTATTTTTTTCTCCTCTTTCTACAGATTGCTTCGCTCGACGGCGCTACCTACGCCACAGAAAAAAGACTATTTCGCTAACTCCTAGTGAGCTAGCCAGTGAAAGCGACGTGACGGAGGAGACATTTCAAGAAAAAAGAAAGAAGATTCTGGAAGGACTCGCCCGCCTCATCTCGGACATGCCTCCGGAGAAAGGAAAACGAAAGGCGAGACTTCCAAGGAAAACCAACGGGACGGCGAGCCCAACCTTCGCACGCCTGTCCCAGCGGATGTGGCTTTTCCCTCGCAGCAACGGACACCCACGAGGCCTGTCCAGTCTGCCTGGGAATGCTTCATGCAAAAACAGCACTGGATACGCCCGACTTTTGCCCACATTGCAGCCTCATGATGGATGCGGTGCTGCGGCATCGGGTTGACCTCGTCGCCAAAGCCATGGGCAACTCAGCGACACCAGCGGACGTGGACACCACGGAGCCCCTCACTCCCACGCCGGAGTTAGAGAACATGGCTCTACATGACAGCACACGTGTTGAATGGGGCGACAGCCCTGACGTGCTGGCTCCCATGGTGGACCTAACAGTCGAGTTTGACACCCGTGGCATGATGAACGAGGACGAAATCTCGATCTCAGCCTCGGGCGAATTTTCAACGGAGGAGGCAGACGTGGAACTGGAGGATCAGGGTGAAGACCTCTCCCAGACCCCGGTACCTGTGCTCCCAGAAACTGACTTTTCCATCCCTGCTCTGTTCGACTTGTGCCACAGAGCAACGGACGCGTTGCACATCCCATGGCCTGAACCTCCGCCTCGCCAACAGGTCACGAGGCTGGTAGGAAACTATTTTTTCTCGAAGCAGCAGGCCGCCACGAGGCAAAAGATGCCCGTGTTCCCGGACTTCCTCACAGAACTAACTCGCACCTGGACTCAACCAAGAGCCCCTATGCTTCTTCCCCTCTCACAGTTCCTCGACGTAGACGGGATGGATGAAGTGGGAATAGCTAACGTGCCTCAGATTGAGGACACATTAGCGTCTCACCTGGCTCCTAAATCATCAGGAACAAAACCAACTCTTCCCAGCAAGGCTTGTCGAGCCTCAGCGTCTCTACTCGAGAAATGCTACAGGGCTCAGGGACTCGCGGCACGCGCCATGAACGCGTCCGCGTTAATGCAGGCTTACCTGGCCGAAAAACTGCAACAGCTCCAAACAACAACGGACAAGCAGATGGCTGCCGAATTGCTGGATGAAGCCCGCAGAGCAACAGACTTTGTACTCCGTATGATGGGGACAGCTGCTGTTGCATAGGGCAGGGGAATGGCGGAAGTGGTCATTGCGATCCGCCACCTCTGGATGACTTTAATGGATCTCCCGGTGGGACATAAGGTGCCTTTTCTCCACCACTCGATAGAGCCGGCGGGATTGTTTGGTAAAGCTTTGGAGCGAATTCAGACCAAGTTGGACCAAAGATGCAGACAGGCGGAAGCTCTCCGGGTGGGCATTCCCCGGAGAAGCTTCGTCCCCCCAAGGTAGTCTACTGGAAGCAGACCTGCGTAGTCTCGGCACCACTCGGCAACACGTGCCCCACCGCAGAAGCGGCCAGCATACAAGGAGGAGCCCAGGCAGAGACCCCTGTAGGGCCAACCTCGCACCGAGCACGCATGGAGCAAAAACAGGTTTGTCCCCCGCCAGGCGACCAAACACAGGGCCTCCTCGGCGAATCGGGACAACAGACAAAAACGTGCCTGATGAACCAGGTCCACGTTTCCACGTTACACGATCACCCGCCCACGTGGTAACGGGAATGATCCCTTCATGTCCAGACTTTGCTTGTAACACAGTACAAAAAGTTGGTTTATTTACAGCATGTACAAATCATGCTTTCTCTGCTGTGAGTGACATAGAATCATGTACGTCATTGCACATAAGCACAAATAAAGTTCATGAAACAGCTCCTCTCTGTTTTATTGACTCTCAAAAAAACACACATAAAAAACAACACACAATCTTCAGCAAAACAGGTCCCTCTGGCCTGCAAGCCGTCATAAAAGGAGAGGGCCTTTTTTCCCCTCTCCCTCACGGCCCACGGGGTATTAGCATAATTAATAAACCCCAGCAGAGTGCCTCTGATGTATCTGCAGTGATCGGACACAGAGGCATCTGCGAACCCCCCCTCCCCCCACACACCTCTCAGGGAGACAGGTGGGGAGGGTCTCATGCTCAAGCCCTCGTTCCGTTGTGAACTATGGGACAGCCAATACACTAACCAGACAAACACGTGACATGTCCGCACCTCAGGGAGGCAAGCTGACAGAGTCTGACGACGGGGGGGCTACATCAGACGCCCTCAGGCAGCCACAAACTTCACACCTTCACAGCAGTGACTGTGTTCAGCCTGCTGTGGATGAAAACAAGTCAGAGCCGAATCAGATCTCTCTTCCTGTTTTTCTAGGGGGACTGAGCTCTTTATCACCAAATAATCTGAAGTCTGCCAAACCAAAAGGAACACCCCCACGTTCTCACGGTGCAACCGCTCCTTTGTTATTAACGAGGGACACACAATGCCCAAGCAGTACTCAGACAGCACACCACCTCCCGTTCTGTGCTGATCCAAATCTGCTTTCAAAAATAATTCTCCCAAAGGGTGAAACACAGACCTCGGTCGGTTTACCTGGTACCAACGCTCCATTAAAGTCAAGGACTAGTAGACTGGACCACCCCAGAAAATGGATTGGAGTCAGGAGATCTGCTCGTTAACGTAACTCGCAGCCTCTCAGCAGGACTTCAAACTTGGAGGAGGAAAATAGACTTTCTGCTCCAAACCTGTCTAATAAGGATGACAGGTTACATCTGCCCTCAATTAACCCTGAGCAGGGTAACTTGGGAGCACATCAGCAAGGAGGCCTCCTTTCCAATCTGGTTGACCCCCAGGGGTTAACAACCTCTGTGTCACCAGAAGGGGTAGTACAGCCACTTAGGCTAGGAACTGCCAAAAGTCTCAGCTTGTTGGCTGAAAAGAACAGGTTGATGGCGTCAGGCCTGCCAGAAAATATGGTATTGACCATACAAAATGCCCGTGCTGGATCAACACAATCTTTATACGTACAAAAGTGGTGTATTTTTTAAGCCTAGTGCTCAGAAATAAATATTATTTCTTATGCATGCAACTTGGCTTAGCTCCTGACTTTCCTTCAGGACTTACTGGAAAAAGGTCGTTCTTATTCAACGATTAAAGTTTTCCTATCAGCTATTTCAGCCTGTCACGAAGGCTGGGGACACAGGACACCCGGAGCACATCCAATCATAATAAGATTTATGAAGGGTGTCCTTCGGACTAAACCACCCAGCAGGACCCTGACCCCTGGTTGGGATCTTGGCCTGGTCCTGGGGGCTCTCTGTGACCCTCCATTCGAGCCACTGAGCGAGGTTAAGATAGATTTACTATCTTATAAAACTGCTCTACTCCTGGCACTTTGCTCGGCGAAACGCGTGGGTGACCTCCATGCATTGTCTGTACATCCAATGTGTACCAGATTTGCCCCTGACGGGTCAAAGGTCACACTAAGGCCTAATCCCGCATACACTCCCAAGGTCTTGACTCTGAACCATAGGAGTCTAGACTTTGATCTCTCTTCCTTTCCACCTGCTCCTGTCCTCACTCAGGAACAGGAAAGGCTACAGGCTCTCTGCCCAGTGAGGGCTTTACGCACCTACATGCAGAGAACAGCCGAATGGAGGAAAACAAACCAACTGTTCATCTGCTTTGCAGCACCTGCTACCGGGAGAGCCCTATCAAAACAACGCCTCTCACATTGGGTGACTGAGGCCATTAAAAGGGCCTACAGTAGCAAAGGTCAACAGGTACCCTCTGGAGTGCATGCTCACTCCACTAGGGGCTTGGCCACTTCCTGGTCATTATTCAAGGGTGTACCAGTCGCAGACATCTGTGCTACTGCGAATTGGAGCTCATTAAATACTTTTGCAAAGCATTACAGTTTGGATGTTGCTGCGGGTGACGTCACTCAGGCTGTCCTTTCTAACACACAGTAGAAAGTAGCCTTGGGATGCCTGCTGGTCAAGGGCAGACGTTCACTCTAGCATGCATTTTACTGAGCATTTCAAGGACGTGAATGGATTACATTCCCATAGCAAGTATGTTGTACTGAGAGACCAGACTGAAAGGGAACTGAAAGTTATGTACCATAACTCATGTTCCTTGAAGGAAGGGAACAAGGTGCAACATAGCTGGCCCTTTTCAATGCTGAAAGCTCGGTGAAGTGCAACTTTGGAGAAAGATGGAGGGGCGCAAGCCGCTTAAGTACCCAGAGGGTGGGGCCTCTGGCGCAGCGATGACGACCCTAGCTGTAAAGTAGGCATGTAACGGTTGTATTGGGTGTACCGAACCGTTTCGGTACACCACGTTCGGTTCGGTCCACCTGCGTACCGTTTCGGTTATTTTTTCACTCATTAAACGTTCTTAACAGGGGAATATATGTACCACGGAACAAAATTTCCTGGGCGCGTTTCAGCACTGAGCTATTATCGCGCGGCACGCGCATCATTTAGCCGTTAGCATCTCGTGCGGTCTCCTGTTTGTGAACGTTATAGCTTTCTTGTTAAAAGACGAGCACACACGCAGCTTGTGTGGACTTTGTTTCATGAAGACTCTGCAGCAGCTGCGTGACGCAGCTCTCTGCAGCAGCAACACGTCTAACGTGAACGCGCTGGAAACTGTCATCCGAACGTGAACGAAGAAACATCAGCTGTTGCAACGCTAACAACAGCTGCATTAAAACTACTTCATCAGGTAATCAGAGCGGTCCAGAGCAATAACACAAGCTGTATGAGTTTTTAAATCTCTGAATCTGTCTGAACGTTGTTATATGCGCAGGCTTTAAAGTTACTGAGCGTCGCTATGAGACATTCATCACGTCAACACTTCAAAAAGTTCAGCTCTTTATGAAAAAACTAACTGATGTTGTCAACAAGCCCTGGACCAGATTAAAGCCCTGCCATGATGATGAAGAGTGAGCGATTCAACCGTTCAAGAGGTATTGTTCTTTTATTATTATTATCTAAATAATCTTTTTTTTTTATCATAATCTTGTTTTTTTTAACCTCTTGTTTTTTTATTTCCAGTCTGTGACAGAGGAAGCTGCTTTCTCTTCCACTTCAGGGAAATCCACCTGCAGCTAAGAAGTGTGTGATGACTGAACTGAACTCTGAACTGAACTGAACTCTGAACTGTTCCCACAGTCCCACCTGTCCCACCAAGAAGAAGTTGTGAGTACAGTAATGAGGACAAATACAGCCACACTGCTGCTACTGGACAAAAACTTGATTAGTTAGACTGTAAACAGTCTGTTGCTGCTTATTGTTCTGGTTCTGACTGTTATTGTATTTATTAAGATTTGTATTATTGTTCATATAGTTTATTTATTGTAGAGTGCTGTTTATTTAAAATATCATCCAAATGGGTCACTTTTATTTATTACTACAATACAATACAAACATATTTTTGGCATATTTTCAAAATAAACATTTTGTAAGTCTTTATTTTGTAAAAAAAAAAAATTGTACCGAAAATAAACCGAACCGAGCCCTCCTTGTAGTTGAACCGAACCGAAATGTGATTTTAGCGTACCGTTACACCCCTACCGTAAAGGCGTGAGTATATTCCTTCAGGTAATCGTCCTGGGGCGCAATTCCCATAGCAAGTATGTTGCACCTCGTTCCCTTCCTTCAGGGAACATGAGTTATGGTGCATAACTTTCAGGTCTCCCTTCCCATGGGCTCACCACCTATGGGAGGGGCCAAAGGGGTCGGTGCAATGTGGGATGGGTGGTGGCCAAGGGCGAGGACCCTGGCGGTCTGATCCTTGGCTACAGAAGCTGGCTATTGGGACGTGGATTGTCACCTCTCTGGTGGGGAAGGAGCCTGAGCTGGTGTGTGAGGTTGAGAGGTTCCGGCTAGAAATAGTTGGAATCACCTCAACGCATGGCTCTGGCTCTGGAGCTAGTTTCCTTGAGAGGGGTTGGACACTTTTCCACTCTGGAGTTACCCCAGGTGAGAGGAGCCGAGCAGGAGTGGACATACTTGTTGCCCCCAATCTTGGTGCCTGTACATTGGGGTTCACCCCGGTGAACAAAAGGGTAGCCTCCATCCGCCTATGTGTGGAGGGATGGGTCCTGACTGTTGTTTGTGCCTATGTGCCAAATGGCAGCTCAGATTACCCACCCTTTTTGGAGTCCTTGGAGGGGCTATTGGAGAGTGCGCCTCTTGGGGACCCCCTTGTTCCACTGGGGGACTTCAACGCTCACATGGGCAATGACAGTGAGACCTGGAGGGATGTGATTGGGAGAAACGGCCCCCCTGATCTGAACCCGAGAGGTGTCCTGTTATTGGACTTCTGTGCTCGTCATGGATTGTCCATAACAAACACCATGTTCAAGCATAAGGGTGTCCATATGTGGTCTTGGTACTAGGACACCCTAGGTCACAGTTCGATGATCGACTTTGTTGTCGTCTCATATGATCTGCGGTTGCATGTCTTGGACACTCGGATGAAGAGAGGGGCGGAGCTGTCAACTGACCACTACCTGGTGGTCAGTGTGCTCCGATGGTGGAGGAGGATAACGGTCAGACCTGGCAGACCCAAACGTATTGTAAGGGTCTGCTGGGAACATCTGGCAGAGTCTCCTATAATACGAGCTTTAACTCCCACCTCCAGGAGAGCTTTGAACATGTTCCAAGGTAGGTAGGGGACATTGAGTCCGAGTGGACCATGTTCCGTGCCTCTATTGTCGAGGTAGCTTATCGGAACTGTGGCCGCAAGGTTGTTGGTGCCTGTCGTGGTGGCAACCCTCGAATCTGGTGGTGGACACTGGCAGTGAGGGATGCTGTCAGGCTGAAGAAGGAGTCCTATTGGGCCTTTTTGGCCTGTGGGACCCCGGAAGCAGCTGATGGGTACCGGCAGTCCAAACGGCATGCAGCTCGGGTGGTTGTTGAGGCAAAAACTCGGGTGTGGGAGGAGTTCGGAGAGGCCATGGAGAATGACTTCTGTATGGCTTTGAGGCAATTCTGGTCCACTATCCGGCATCTCAGGGGGGAAAGCGGTATGCCACCAACACTATTTATAGTGGGGGTGACGTGCTACTCATCTCAACTCAGGATGTTGTGAGTCGGTGGGCAGAATACTTCGAAGACCTCCTCAATCCCACTAGCACGTCTTCCACTGAAGAAGCGGAGCCTGGGGACTTTGGGTCGGGCTCTCCAATCTCTGGTGCTGAGGTCACTGAGGTGGTTAAAAAGCTCCTCGGTGACAGGGCCCCAAAGGTGGATGACATTTGCCTGGAGTTCCTTAGGGCTCTGGATGTTGTGGGGTTGTATTGGCTTAAGTGACTCTGCAATGTTACGTGGACATCGGGGGCAGTTCCCCTGGATTGGCAGACTGGGGTGGTGGTTCCCCTATTCAAAAAGGGGGACCGTAGAGTGTGTTCCAACTATAGGGGGATCACACTCTTAAGCCTCCCTGGTAAGGTCTATTCAGGGGTTCTGGAGAGGAGGGTCCATCGGATAGTCGAACCTCGGATTCAGGAGGAGCAGTGTGGTTTTCGTCCTGGTCGTGGAACACTGGACCAGCTCTACACCCTCAGCAGGGTCCTGGAGGGTACGTGGGAGTTTGCCCAACCAGTTTACATGTGCTTTGTGGACTTGGAGAAGGCATTCGACCGTGTCCCTCGGGGGGTTCTGTGGGGGGTACTCCGGGAGTATGGGGTACCAGGCCCTTTGATATGGGCTGTTAGGTCCCTGTACGACCGGTGTCAGAGCTTGGTCCACATTGCCGGCAGTAAGTCAGGCTCGTTTCCGGTGAGAGTTGGACTCTGCCAAGGTTGCCCTTTGTCACCGATTCTGTTCATAACTTTTATGGACAGAATTTCTAGGTACAACCAAGGTGTTGAGAGGATCCGCTTTGGTGGCCTTAGGATTGCTTCTCTGTTTTTTGCAGATGATATGATCCTATTGGCTTCATCAGGTCATGATCTACAGCTTTCACTAGAGCGGTTTGCAGCCGAGTGTGACGCGGCCAGGATGAGGATCAGTTCCTCCAAATCCGAGGCCATGGTCTTGAGCCGGAAAAGGGTAGAGTGCCCTCTCCGGGTCGTGGAGGAAGTCCTGCCCCAAGTGGAGGAGTTTAAGTATCTCGGGGTCTTGTTCACGAATGAGGGAAAACTGGAGCGTGAGATCGATAGGCGGATAGGTGCAAAATCGCAGTGAAGCGGGTGCTGTACCAGTCTGTCGTGGTGAAGAGAGAGCTGAGTCAAAAGGCAAAGCTCTCAATTTACAGATCGATTTACGTTCCCACCCTCATCTATGGTCATGAGCTTTGGGTTATGACCGAAAGAACGAGATCTCGGATACAAGCGGCTGAAATGAGTTTTCTCGGCAGGGTGTCTGGACTCTCCCTTAGAGATAGGGTGAGAAGCTCAGTCATCCGGGAGGGACTCAGAGTAGAGCTGTTGCTTCTCCACATCAAGAGGAGCCAGTTGAGGTGGCTCGGGCATCTGGGTAGGATGCCTCCTGGATACCTCGCTGGTGAGGTGTTCCGGGCATGTCCCACTCGGAGTACACCCAGAGGAAGACCCAGGACACGCTGGAGGGACTATGTTTCTCGGCTGGCCTGGGAACACCTTGGGATTCCCCCGGAGGAGCTGGCCCAAGTGGTTCGGGAGAGGGAAGTCTGGGCCTCCTTACTTAGGCTGCTACCCCTGTGACCCATCCCCAGATAAGCAGAAGAGAATCGATGGATGGATGGATGAACTTCAAAGACAACCTTGGTCTCTTCATTCAGATGAATATTCATGTGTTATGATATAAAACTCCCTGTAATTAACAGATTCTACTTCAGTGACTTATTCTGATGATTAAAGGGTGAATAAGTTGTTGTTGGTCAGTAAACTGACCAGCTGGTGCCCCACTTTAACGAGAGCTAAAGCACTTCCGGTTCCGGCGAGCTGATGGACGTTGCTCCCTCTGGCTTCTCTGTAGTCTTTTTATCATCAAACTGACCCATTTTTCGAACAGGACTAAAGTTGGTCCACCTTCCCACTGAATTCGGTGTTCAGTGACTCAGAGAGCTGGACAGGGTGGTCCAAAAAATTATTTCGGCCCAGGACCGGTCGCTTCCACCCCACCGGTCATTCTGAGCGCATCTTGCTGGCCAGGTGAGCCCTCGAGCTGGAGGAGCCATCCCACGAAGCCCCAGTGTTTTTTTTTGCCACTCTCTCTGGATCCCAACTGAATTTCCCATCTGGACCTATGGTTCTACCTGGTTCCAACAAGAATCGCAGAGGGGTATTTTGCTGACCTTTCTGCTGCTTTTTGTTGGATTAGCCTCGTGACGTGGGGGGAAGTGTACCTTGCCCAAACCTGTGTCCCAGGACCAGAACCGAACCGAGTTGGCTGTGGGAGACTTCGTCTACATCAAAGCCGGTCTCAGCCTCTGAGCAGCCCGTTACCTTAATACGAAGGATTGTTCACTTCAGTGGGAACCGTTGTACTCACCTGGAGGTGACTCGCGGCTGCTTCAAAGTGCCGCTGATACCGGATCGAAGCAGAACCGGGTCACCGATGACCTCAGCCTTTCCGGTCAGCCTTGCCGTTTTTTAACCGGAGGTGGCCTTTCATGCTGCGGAACATCGGAGTTGGGCTGGAGCAGAACCGGACCAGTGATGTCTTCATCCTCCCCGGTCAGTCTCATCGTTTTTTTGCCAGGGTTGGCCTCTCAGGCGGTGGAGGATCAGACAAGCAGAGTGACGTGAAGCGCGGAGTAGCAGCAGTGTTTAGTGCTTGAGGAGTCCGGCTGGAGTTTTCATCAAATTTCATCGGCCCTGGATAATAATTTTATTCCGGATCACGTTGTTGCTTCCTGCTGACCTGAAACAGGCTTGGATCATGCCTATAATTTCAGGATGAATTTCTGTCCGCTTACTCTGCTATTTGTTGCAACTTATTTGTCTCTACCTGTTGATTCTGGACCCAGCTTCTGTTTACCATGGCCATATCCATTCATCTTCACAGGGGGGGCTGGAGTCCCCCCTCAGCCCCACTCAAACTGCAGTTGGACCACCTCATCGGATTTGTTTGCCCATCTAATTTGTGACGCTTTATGGTCTGAGACTTTTCTGCACCATTCATATTATTGTCAGTATTTTCAGATCTCAGACCCTTTGGAATCACTGAATCTTGTTAACACATCTGGGTCTGCCCATCACTGCAACTTTCACTGTTTTGGGCTTCTGAATGATCGTGTCTTCATCAATGTTTCTCATGGTTCAATTATGAGGGCTAATCGTCACATTGTTAACTCCTGTAATTACACATCAGTGACAAAGAATTCAAGAAAATGTCTGATAATAATGTTGTTACTGCTCTCAGGGATTCATCCCAATACTGGACCCCCCACTAACTATAGTACACCAGATGACTTTAAAAATATGTCAGGTCTTCATTTCTTGCATGTAAACGCTCGTAGCCTTCTGAGAAAACTTGATGCCTTGAAAATTCTAGTCAGTTCTTCTGAGGCAGATGTAATCATCATCTCTGAAACTTGGCTCAACGAATCTGTTCTGAATGATGATCTGGTAATCAATGGATTTAATATCTATCGCTGTGACAGTAAAAAAAGGGGGATGGAGTCGCTATTTACATCAGAGATTCTTTGGCTTCCAGTGTTGTGTCTGTAAAAACAATCCCAAAGAAGTTTGAGGCCTTAGCTATGAACATCACTTTGATTGGAGGCCAGATCTTATCTGTAGTGGGTTGTTATCGTCCCTACTCCGCAACACCTGAGGCTCTGTCCTCCCTGACAATCTAACCCAACTTATTGACTCTCCCCACTAGACCAAACAAAAGCTGTCCTGAAAAATCTTCCATCCTAGACCTGTTTCTAACAAATACACCTCAAAAATTCCCTGGTACAAGTATATTTGCTGACATTTTGAGTGATCATTTTATGATAGCGACTTTTAGAGCTATTAAACGTCCACCTTCTAAGCCCAGAATAATTCAAAAAAGGGATTTGAAACGTTTTTGTGAACAGCCATTTTTTTGGGATTTATCCCACTTTGATTGGCAACGTATTCTATTAACCAACGACGTGAACACCGCTTGGAACTATTTTCATAATAGTTTCATGTTAGGAAACGCCTTGTATCTGTGACTTTCCTTCCCTCTATTGATTACGGTGACATTCTCTACATGAATGCTCCTACAAGCACCCTGCGGATGTTGGATGTGGTCTATCATGGTGCACTAAGATTCATAACTGGTTGTGATTATCGTACCCACCACTGCACCCTGTATTCACTGGTTAATTGGACATCATTAACCTCACGCAGACTCTTCCACTGGTACATTTTCATCTTTAAATCACTTCTTGGTCTGCTGCCCTCATACATCTCCTCCTACATGTCTTTGCGTGAGTGCAGCTACAGTGTGCGCTCTCAGGACATGATTACCTGCAGTGTTCCGTCAGTGAGGACTGAACTTGGAAAAAGGGCCTTCTCCTATTCTGCTCCTGCTTCATGGAATATCTTACAAAAAGATCTGAAGCTCTCGACCTTGACTTCTCTAAATGGTTTTCAGAATCTGTTGGAATCCTGGCAAAAACCAATGCAGATTTGTTCCTGTCTTTGATTTTATACGTCTACCTTATAATGTTTTGCTAGTTTTTTGATACTTTGTTAAAAAAAGGAAAAAAAAATCTTTTGTTTTTTTCTCTCTTTTTGTTTTCTATTGTTTATTGTTTGTTTGTTTATTGTTTAATGAAATTCTATCACTGCTGTTCATTGTTCTTTAGTTTTAGCAGGTCGCTTTCGTAAATGAGCCCATGAGGTTCAAAAGATTTACCTGACTAAATAAAGGTTGAATGAATGAATGAATGAATTTATTTTGTGAACAAACACGCTCCTTTCCGCCAGTTCAGGATAAAGGGACGTGACAGCCCCTGGTTTACTCCTGAACTAGCTGACCTCCTGCACAGGAGAGACTATCTTTGGGCTACAGCAAGAAAATCAGGCTCAGACACTGATTGGTTGAAATTTCGGCAGCTGAGGAATAAATGCTCAACTGCCATCAAAGCTGTAAAACATAACTATTTCTTATCTCAAACCTCCAAAAATCTAAACGACTCAAAACAATTCTGGAAAACCATCAAATCTCTCTCAGGCATCCCCCAATCATCTGACCTCCCATCACAACTTCTCGTTGACTCTGTTCCTGTATCAAATAAGCACGAGATCCTGAACTGTTTCAACAAACATTTTGTTGCTTCTAGTTCATTATTTGACACAGTTACTAACGGAAAATCACCCACTTCATCTAATAACCAAACTTCTACAAATCAAAACCCTCTTACAAGTCAATCCTCAGTTAATCACACCTTCACTTTTTCTCCGTTCTCAGTCAGTGAGGTAAATAAACTGTTAAAAGTCAAAGTCAAAGTCAAAGTCAACTTTATTGTCAGATCTGCAATATGTACAGTGCAGGACATACACAGGACCGAAATTGCGTTTCTCTCAGTCCCTCGGTGCAACAGTAAACATCTAAACATTGAAACACTGAAACATATAATAATAGACATAAGCATAAAAATAGTAAAACTAACACTGTCCTGAGTTGTTTTTTTTTTTTTTTTTTTTTTTTTTGCATAGTGGTATAAAAAAAGAGTATAAAAAGTATAACTAAAATAAACTAAAGGTTTCTAGCATTGACATTTGCAAAGTGGCAAAGCAGCGTATGAGTCAATGTACACAGTATATGTATGAGGTAGTAGTTGATGTTGTTGTAGAGGCAAAAAGTGGCATATGCAGTAAGGCACATTGGGCATCCCTAAATAAGACCGTTCAGAGCACACTGTATATGTACCAGCAGTGGTGTAGATATTAGAGTAGTGTAAATAAATGTAAACAGTAGTAATTACATGTAAGCAGTAGTAATAAAAGTAAACAGTATTAATAAATGTAAACAGAGAATGTAAACAGTATTATGATTATAGGCAGTGATGTAATACAGACATTAGTGCAAGTATGAGAAGTAGTGCAAACTGTATGAGCACATGACCGAGAGTTTAGTGAAAACCCGTTTGGTGACACAGAGTCTAGTGTTAAAAACTTTGTGTTGAGTGATAGTATGTGAGAAAGTTTTAGTGTTAAGGCAGTTCAAATGGGAGGGGAGGCAGAGCAGGCAGAGTGTTTAGCATTCTGACTGCCTGATGAACAGAGCTGTCTCTCAGTCTGCTGGTTCGAGCCTGGAGACTCCTCAGTCTCCTTCCTGATGGCAGCAGTCTGAAGCAGCTGTGTAGTGGGTGTGTGGGATCACCTGCCATGCGGTGGGCTTTCCGAGTGAGGCGTTTGCTGTGTAAGTCCTGCAGTGAGGGCAAGGAGGTGCCCACGATCTTCTCAGCTGCTCTCACAATGCGCTGGAGGCTCTTGCGGCAGGATGCAGTACATGCACCAAACCACACAGTGATGCAGCTGGTCAGGACACTTTCTATGGCACCTCTGTAGAAGGTGCTCATGATGGGGGTTGAAGCTCCAGCCCTTTTCAGCTTGCGGAGAAAGTAGAGACGCTGGTGAGCCTTCTTTGCCAGTGCTGCAGTGTTCCTGCTCCAGGACAGGTCCTTTGAGACGTGCACTCCCAGGAACTTGGTGCTGTCCACTCTCTCCACTGCGGTGCTGTTGATGGTCAGAGGGGGATGTTGTGCATCCCTCTTCCTGAAGTCCACGACAATCTCCTTTGTCTTCTCCACGTTGAGAGTGAGATTGTTGTGTCCGCACCACAAGGCCAGGCGGCTCACCTCGTTCCTGTAGTCCGTCTCATCGTTGTTGCTGATGAGACCTACCACTGTTGTGTCGTCCGCAAACTTGATGAAGTGGTTGGAGCTGTACGATGGTGTGCAGTCGTGTGTTAGCAGGGTGAATAGAAGGGGGCTCAGCACACATCCTTGTGGGGCCCCTGTGTTCAATGTGATGGTGCTAGATGTGTTACTCCCGATCCGTACTGTCTGTGGTCTCCCGGTCAGGAAGTCTAGCAGCCAGTTACACATTGAGGTGTTCAGCCCCAGACTGTCCAGTTTAAGGATGAGCTGTTGGGGGATGATGGTGTTGAATGCCGAGCTGAAGTCGATGAACAACATTCTAACATAGGAGTCCTTCGTGTCCAGATGTGTGAGAGCTGTGTGGAGGGCAGAGGAGATGGCATCGTCGGTTGAGCGATTAGGTCGGTATGCAAATTGGAAGGGATCCAGGGAGGCAGGGAGGACAGATGTGATGCTTTTCATGACTAGCCGTTCAAAGCACTTCATCAGGATGGGGGTGAGTGCTACTGGGCGATAGTCATTGAGGCATGCGGGCGTTGCCTTCTTTGGGACAGGGATGATGGTGGTGGCTTTGAAACAGGTGGGGACGATGGCCTGGCTCAGTGAGATGTTAAAGATGTCCGTGAAGACCGCTGCGAGTTCCCCTGCACAGTCCTTCAGCACACGACCAGGTATGTTGTCAGGACCAGAGGCCTTCCGGGCGTTAATCTTGATGAATGATCGCCTTACGCTGTCTGAGGACAGCGTCAGCACCTGGCCATCAGGAGAGGGGGGAGTTTATGTGCTGGTGTGCTGTTACTTGTCTCGAACCGAGCAAAGAACTCATTCAGTTCATTCAGCGCAGAGGCTGATAACAAATCATATCTATCATAACAAATATGATACTGACAGAAATATATTTCATGGGTGTTAAGGGCCTTGCCCAAGGTCCCAGAGTGGAGCGAATGAGGGTGGAGGCATTTGTGGGTGTTTCACCTTTTCCACCCACATTTTGATGTTGAATGTATCGGGAATTGAACTTGCAACTTTCTGAACACAGGCCCATTTTCTAACCTCTGCGCCACCACTCCCCCATTTCTACCTGTTTGCTAAGACTGGGCCTGCTCCACGCCATCCGTCTGCTTGGAGGAATCCATTTTGTATAGCTTGCGCCCGGTATGGATCACGTGACACAATGACGCAACTGCGACGTAATGACGTAACTGTGAATTCATTCAACGTTTATTTAAACAGATAAGTCACATTGAGCCTCAAAGACTCATTTACAAGTGAGATCTGTTGGACAGACAATAAAAGTGGTGAAAAATGACACATAGGGTTTGGAGACAAAACAAATTCCTAACACATTTTTGACCTCTGTTTGAAGGTCAAAAATGTGGTAATGAAAAAAAATCTCGCACACAAGCACATAATGACGCCGACATTACGCAGAGGGGGGGCGGGGGTGTGGGTGGGGTACTCAAAGACGTGAGCAGCCAGCTCGCAGAGGCACTGCAGAGTTCAGATAAAGGATGGCCAGAGGTGAATCGAGAGTCCTGAAATGACAGAATGTTTATTCAGCTGGGCTCCTCTGAAAAGTCTGTGGAATTCCTCAGAAGAAGGTTCGGGAGGGTGAGAGCATCAAGTTTACAAAACTTCCCAGGCGTGTTGAGATAAGACGACCTGTCAAGGCCAGTCAGGAGCCGAATGTCAGTTAAACACGATTGTTTTGGGAACAGGCAGAACTTTAATGACATCTACCTGAGTGATAAATTGAATTCATTATTATTATTATTATTATTATTACCTTCAGTCTGTGTCAGTCCACTCGCTTCCAAAATGTCCAAATTAAAATGACCACACCAATAGAACGTGCCCGAGAAAATCCCGAGACGTCCGCCCTTGAGAAGAGCAAGTGTTGAAGTGTGAAAGTGTGAATACTCGACATGAAATTTTAAAAACTCATGAGATGTCCTAGGAATCGACGTGTCAATTATTTGAGTTGTCTGTTAAAGCCCTACATCCAACAAAAGTATAAATTGTAAAGGAAAAACAGTAATAAGATCTAAGATATGAACTAAGAAATACGCTAAATTAAGAATATGCTAAGCACTAGTGGTACAAAAACATACGCCAAACATCAGCAGCACGAACATGAGTGTGTGTGAGCAGATCCGTGCGAATGAACACAGTAGCTTGAAATAAATCAGCAGCGTGAGATTAGCAGCAAGGATATTCAACAGTACATATCAATAACCAGGTGGCACTACATTGATTTTTTTCCACAGTGATAATCCTGATTAGGGATTCATGAGTCTAACAGCCTCAGGGTAGAAGCTGTTCCTCAGTCTAGTGGTTCTACACTTAATTCTCCTCAACCTCCTTCCTGAGGGGAGTGGGGCAAAAAGTGTGTGTGCTGGGTGAGTGTGGTCTTTCATGATGCAGGTGGCTCTTTTCCTGCATCTGGAGGTGTAGATGTCTGTGATGGTGGGGAGACTGACTCCAACATCTTCTGTGCAGCCTTCACCACTCTCTGCAGAGCTTTTCTTTCTGCAGCTGTGCAGCCTCCATGCCACACGTTGATGCTGGAGCACAGGATGCTCTCCACTGCACACCTGTAGAAGAAAGTAGAACTTAAGTTCCACTTTTAAAGAGGAACTTGTGAACAACACAGATACATCATCTGACATCTACATCAAATACAATGACATTAACTAACTTTGTCTCTGTCTTTTAAGGAGACAGAGATAATGTGTTTAATGAGTGGGAGTCACTCTGCTTAATGTATTCCCCGTAAAAATCCAATGTGGGACCACAAGACAAGTGAGGTGAATAGCAATGACTGCTTGTACAGACTGGCAGATAGAGGGAGACCCTCAGTGCACTGCATTAACTTTTAATTATGTCTGTCTGGGAGATGCAGTCTCTCATCTGAGATCAGACTCTGAAATGCTACAACCAGACTCCTCATCTGTGACAGCTTTTGTAAACAGCACATTTTCTTTCATAAAATGTGCTGGTAATTATTTCTGTCTACATTTATAAACTACAATACACTAGGAAGCATCATCATTCATTATCTTCTGTTATCTGTTTTTCTTTTTCTGTCCCTTGAGGTTCCTGTCCAACAGTTCCTTCACTGGTTCCACAGGACTAATTCAAGTGGATGTGGATGCCTCCCGGATTCTCTCCTCCCAGCTATTTCATGTATGGAGTTTGAAGAGAGGCACTCTGGGCCAACCAGCTTGGGTTACTGTAGGACAGTGGACACAAGACCGACTGGATTTAGAGACAGGCATGCTGGGACTGATGGGAGGGCTTGGTAACAGCCAGGGTCAGGGTCTGGGAGCAGGTGTGAAGGGAGTAGATGACTCAAGTGACAGTTACATGGGAGGTCGCTGGAGGCCGGGACTTTCTGTTGAGGGACACCACCTTCGGGTAGTGACACTGGTAGAACACCCATTTGTCTTCACACGAGAGGTGGACGAGGATGGAATGTGTCCAGCAGGTCAACTCTGCTTGGACCCTAAAACCAACAAGTCCAACATCATTAAGGGTCTATTTAACCAGCTTCACAGCCCTAACTACACAGCAATGAACTGGGAGGGAACTGGTGAGTTTTCTTTTGGTAATTTTCTATTAAACAAGGCTCCCGAACTGCTGGTGGGCTCCTCTTATTTAAATAGTTTTGCTTCTTTAATCATTTGTATCTGACCATATCCCTACAGCACCTCAATACTGAGGTATAATTTAGAATTGTTTAATAAAAATGAATCATTGATGGTCATTGTAGATAAATATTTGTTTTTTGACAAAGCTGTGTGCTACGGCATCCAAGTTTCATGAATGAAGAGCATAAATGCAATAAATTAATAAGAGATGAAGATAACCGTAAAAAAACATCAGGAGCCATTTTTCTTTTACACAGAGAAAAAATGGTTGAAACAAAACCAACTCTGTGAACACTTGCCCTATGGGGACGGAGGAGCAGACGTGTGTGAGGGAATTGTTTAATTGTAATTAAATAAAGATTTAATTTTAGCTGTTTTTATATACAAGTCTAACCAAGGACTGGGTTTTAAAATTAGCCTGTGGCTAGAAAACCTTCGTACAAGACAACGGCTGCTTCGTTTTTATCATATAACGTTGTTTATTGTGCTGTCCTTGCTCAAATAAACTTGAACGATTCAATGCAAAAAGAAGCAGAAAGAACATTTACTTTAAATCTTGTTGAAGTACAAGAATTGTTAATCATCGTTACAGGGATTGGATAAATTGACAGCATAGAAAGTTTGATCAAAATATTCTATTGTCCAATCCATGAGCCTGAACAAGAGACATGAGCAAAATGAACTGGCACACTGCAGATCTCAATTTACTGAGATTACAAAACAAATGTTTGCCAAGTAAATTAAAATGGTATGAGGAATCTTTCACATGGCCAGTTGGCTGTTTTCCTTGTGCTGTATTTTAAAGAGCAATAATTTGTGCAGTATTAATAAATGTAGTTCTCCCCTGCATTCAAGGTAATTAAAAATGCCCACAGTGAAGTGTCTGACGATCCAGCAGCATTTTTTATGGATTGTTGTGTTGCCCACAGATTCTCTGAGGTGCAGCCCATGCAGTTACAGAACATGAGCATAAAATCTCTAAATGAGTACATTTTACATAATCATAACTTTTCTCACAGAATTACAGGAGGACTTGAGAAAATGCTGCTACGGGTACTGCATCGACTTGTTGGAGAAGCTGGCAGAAGATATGGGCTTTACCTTTGACCTTTACATTGTTGGAGATGGGAAGTATGGAGCCCTGAGTGGAGCCGGGCGCTGGACTGGGCTTGTGGGCGACCTGCTGAGCGGAACGGCTGACATGGCTGTCACCTCCTTCTCCATCAACTCTGCCAGGAGTAGAGTCATTGATTTCACCTCACCTTTCTACTCCACCAGCCTGGGCATTCTGGTATAATTAATTTAGTTTGTTGAAGTTAAAAAAAAAATTGTATTGTATTGTACAATTTTTATTCATTTCATATTAAAAACAATGACAATTTTTAGAAAGAAAAAATTAAACAAAAAACACAAAATGAAAGGAAGCAGAAGAAGAAAACATTTCTTATTATATCTGCTCCTTATTAAACAATCAATTCAAACTATCAAATCAAACATTAATATACTTATTGTAATACAAAAGTATACAGTCTCATCAAAAATATACAGTCTCATCAAAATACCTATTATAATTTGTTAAATTAGAATCAACTTAATTATAACTGTAATTTTTATTCTCCATATCAAATGGAAACACAAGGTATTTATGAAATAAAACTTAAGGAGATAGTCTAGTCATTCTTTAAGTGATGTTATAGGTATCGTAATTGTGGACTGCCTATAAGGCAGCCATCAGCTGATAGGTTCCTTGCTCTTCCATCAACTTTAATGTGGCCTGAACCACAATGTGTTCCCCCACAAATGTTATATCAAAACGACCGGCTCGGCATCGTGATGTGTGCTCTTACTTTTATTTGCATTTCGAGATACCATGGCAACATATGTTGCAAACAAAGATGCCATTTTTCTCATCAAAAAACAGTGACAGAACTTTTCACAACTTTAATTGACACATTAAGGTCACATGACCTAGAGTGGGAGAAGTTTATTAACAAAACACTAATTACTTTTTGGAGCCATTTTTGGTTCAAGATGGCTGCCACAGCTACCTCAGAAAACTCAAAATTGACTAACTCAATCATTCACTGTACAGGTGTTGGTCATAAAATTAGAATATCATGAAAATGTTAATTTATTTCAGTAATTCCATTCAAAAAGTGAAACTTGTATATTCATTCTCTTTTTCTCTCTCACTGGCTCTGTAAAGAGGTGCATGCATTCTTTTCCCACTCCCTGTTCTCCTCCTGCTTTTTTGCTCTGTGTGTGTGTGTATCGGAGCAGCTCCTATTTTTCCACATCTTCCGAAATGAAAACTACTGTTTTGGATCTGACCAACTGGACTTACCATACAAATGACAAAACCTTTTCCACAAAGCAACAGGGCCCTGGGGAACCCTCATCTGCTCGGATGGCACGTGCAGCTGGATATATCGCTGGAGAAGTGGTATATGATGTCTAACTCTGCTGTCGACCGAGGACGCCAAAATGCATATACTGTACTTCAATTTATAACAGGTTTCCTGTTTTTGGAATAGTCTGGATCCTGGTTTATCAACATACAATGAAGAATAGCTCCATCTATTAGTAAGGAGAGGACGAGGAGAGGGCGCTGGCACTGTACGTTTGCCGCTTTTCTGCGCTAAAAAGTTGTTATACTGTTGCCATGTTAGTGGACATTTATCTGGACTTTTGTTCAGTGGTTTGTCAATCAAGGACTTATACAGACAGCTTAGTTAGCACTTCCTATCTGGAATTTGGGCTGTCAACCTACAACTCCAGCACGGCAGCACAATCTTTGCTTGGAGAACTAGCTGCAATTATTGTTGTGCTTACCTTGCTGCCTCTGTCAACCTCCTGTGTCGTCTGGATTGTTCCAGTTGTCGTCATCTGTTGCTGGATTTTCTCCTGTGCTACTCTTCAAGTTATGCTATGGATTACAACACACAGCTTCTTTGATTTTTTTTGGAGCCATGGGTCTGCTGTTAGCGGCTAGCTCTGTGCTAGCTTTTCCTCGGGCTTGGCTGGTTCGTCGATGTTGACCTACTCCGCTTCCCAGCTGATTGGACTTAACAACTGCTCCATTCCACCTTCTGTTTCTAACTAAAACAACTGGGCCTTCTGCGTAAACCTCGTTCTATCCATAGAGGCTCTCAGAAGAAAACTGTTTATTCTCGGCAAGCTGGGTCTGACTCCATCCCTTCTATCTGGTCTACGAGACTTGTCGCACCTTGATTACATAATCAGAACCCTGCATCTGTAGTCCCTGATATTGCTGAAAGAACACAGCGCACGAAGTGGCAAGGAAAATGTGGAGTGGGCTTCAGTCTGCTTAAACCTCTTCTAAAGGCTTCTACTCCAACCGGTATAAAAATAGAACTTTTCAATGCGCAATCAATATCTAATAAATCATGTCTTATTAATGATCATATTCTGGAGAAGAACTTGGACCTCATGTGCCTTACTGAAACATGGCATCAACCAGATGTGTACAATTCTCTGAATGAAGCTTGTCCCTCTGGATACAGTTACCTGTAGAGAGCCTGCTGCATTGGCCGCGATGGTGGTCTGGCTGTAATTTACTGCAGTAATTTAAAACTATCCCATCTGGCTTCTCAGGACTTTTCTTCTTTTGAATGTTTGGCCTTCAACCTCAAAGCCCCCCTTCTGACCCACGGAGCATGTGGAGGGGCATTAAATGCATAACAGATTATAAAGGCGGGAGCAAACAATGCCCCAAAGACCTATATCTGCCTGATGCCCTCAACAAGTTTTATGCACGCTTTGAAGACCCAAACAGACCACCCAGCACCAGACTCACCTCATCACTGGATGAAGAGCATCTCAGTGTGACCGCAGCAGAAGTAAGGAGTACTTTCAGGAGGATCAACCCTCACAAAGCAACCGGCCCAGACAACATCTCCAGGAAAGTGCTGACAGAATGTGCCGATCAGCTCTGCGATGTGCTGGCCGACATCTTTAACACCTCACTTGCCCTAGAGACAGTTTCCACCTGCCTGAAGACTGCCACCATCATCCCAGTCCCAAAGAGCTCTACAGTGACTGGTCCGAATGACTATCGGCCAGTGGCCCACACCCTGATAGTCGCGAAATGTTTTGAGAAACTGGTCATGACCCACATCAAAACAACCATCAACATCAACGAGGACCCTCATCAGTATGCATACCATGAGAACCGATTAACAGAGGACTCCATCTCCTCTGTGGTCCACACTGCTCTCATCCACCTGGATCAGAAGGACTCATATGTCCGTCTGCTCTTTGTGGACTTCACATCTGCTTCAACACCATGATCCCCCAAACTCTGATGGACAAACTATTCACACTTGGACTAAGCCCCTCCATTTGTAACTGGGTACTAGACTTCTTAACAAACAGACCACAGTCAGTGAAGATCCACAACTTCTCCTCCTCCACCATAACCCTCAGCATGGGCTCTCCTCAAGGATGTGTGGTAAATGGTCAATGGAGCTTACTTATATAGCACTTTCCAGCCCCCTATGAGGGGCCCCAAAGCGCTTTACAGTACCAGCCATCCACCCATTAATACACACATTCATACACCGGTAGCGGTAGTCTACCATGCAAGACGCCAGCCAGTCCTACCGGGAGCAACTCAGGGTTAAGTGTCTTGCTCAGGGACACAAAGACACATGGTGTGGGAACTCGGGATTTGAACCTCCAACCTTCCGATTGAGGGACGACTGCCACTACCACTGTGCCACGGTCGCACCAAGGATGTGTGCTGAGCCCTCTTCTGTTCACTCTGCTCACACATGATTGTGCAGCTACACATCCAGGTTGTCATATTGTAAAGTTTGCAGATGATACAGCTGTGGTGGGATGCATCACAAACAATGATGAGTCCAGCTACAGACAGGAGGTTGAACACCTGGAGAGCTGGTGCAAGGACAATAACCTTCACATCAAAGTGAAGAAGACAAAGGAGATGATTGTGGACTTCAGAAAGAACAAACACACACCCCACTGAACATAAGTGGATCTGCGGTGGAAGTGGTCTCCAGCTACAAATACTTGGGTGTACACTTGAATGATAACCTCAGCTGGAGCAACAACACCACCAGCCTGATCAAGAAAGGTCATCAGAGACTCTACTTCCTCAGACGGCTGAGACGAGCTGGTCTGAGCAGCCCAGTTCTCACCTCGTTCTACAGGTGTGCAGTGGAGAGCATCCTGTGCTCCAGCATCAACGTGTGGCATGGAGGCTGCACAGCTGCAGAAAGAAAAGCTCTACAGAGAGTGGTGAAGGCTGCACAGAAGATGTTGGAGTCAGTCTCCCCACCATCACAGACATCTACACCTCCAGATGCAGGAAGAGAGCCACCTGCATCATGAAGGACCACACTCACCCAGCACACACTTTTTGCCCCACTCCCCTCAGGAAGGAGGTTGAGGAGCATTAAGTGTAGAACCACTAGACTGAGGAACAGCTTCTACCCTGAGGCTGTTAGACTCATGAATATCCAACCAGAATAATCACATCATGTTGCTGTGTTCATTCATGCTCATCTGCTCATACAGACTCATGTTGGTGCTGCTGTTTGGAGTAATGTTTTTCTATGCTACTAGTGCCTAGTGTATTTTTAGTTGATGTTTTTCTTAGTTCATATCTTAGATGTTATTACTGTTCTTCTCTTACATTTTATTGTTGGATGTAACTGTGACCCTGTGTACATAATCTCGTTTCATCACATGTACCACATGTGGTGCAAATGACAAAGCATCTCTGACTCTGACTGATGAATGTTATATTCATTTATCGGCCTCCCAAACCGCATGTTTCATTTAACTCAGAGATGCATGACCTTCTCACTTTTTTCTGTGACTCTCCTATAAAAATCATTAATGTTGGTGATTCAAATATCCACATTGATAATTCCTCTTCACCTCTAGCAACAGATTTTAAGTCTCTTTTGGACTCTCTCAATCTCACTCAACATGTTGACACCCCTACGCACAACAGGAGGCATACTCTGGATTTGGTGATTACAGACACTGTCCTCATCAATAACTTATCTGTATATGACCTGGGTGTCTCAGACCACAGTGTCATCTCTCTGGAAGTGCCTTCAACTTCGTCTGCTCCAAATCCCAAATGACTTATCCAGTTCCGTCCGTAACTTTCAAAACATTTCCCCTGAGGTTCTGTTCTCTGATCTCCACTCCCTGACTAATGTCAATCATTCATCTGCAGATGACTTTGTGGATTACTACACCAATCTCTCCAGGAGCTTCTGGACCTACATGCTCCCTTGAAGACAAGACTGGTGTCTTTCTCCTGTTCAGCCCCCTGGTACACTGGTGAGCTGCGCAAGATGAAGTCAACTGGCCGTGCTATTGAGAGACGTGTAAAATCATCTGGTCTCTCTGTGCATAAGCAGGCATATAAAGAACATCAGAAAGCCTACGCCTATTCTCTTAAAGAAGCACGGTCCAAATATTATTTCAACATCATCAACACCTGCCCTGGAAACTCTAAACAGCGCTTCTCCACAATAACTCGTCTGCTTAATCCCTTTAAACAAACTCCTGAAGACTCTTTTCAAAAATGCAACCTGTTCCTTTCATTAAAAAAAAGAAAGTTAAATCTATCAGATCTCAGCTCCACAACCTCCCTTATCTTTGTTTGCCATCTACCCGTCTGCATTCTGGGTCCCTGAGCAGCTTTGATGAAGTTGTTCAGAGTGAGGTGGAGTCCATCATCAAGAAAATGAATCCTTCATCCTGCGCCCTGGATCCCTTCCCCTCGTCTCTCATAAAATCCAATCACTCTGCAATAAGCCCATTAATCCCACAAATAATAAATAAGTCTCTACAATCTGGTCATGTTCCACTGCCTCTAAAAACTGTCATCATTAAGCCTCTTCTGAAAAAATCAAATTTGGATCCAGACATTTTTCCTAATTACCGCCCAATTTCCCACCTCCCATTTCTGTCAAAAGTGCTGGAAAAAGCAGTTGCTGCTCAGCTGCAGGACCACCTACAACAACACTCTCTGTATGAGAAGTTCCAGTCTGGATTCAGGGCAGCTCACAGTACAGAGACTGCATTGCTGAGAGTTACCAATGATGTCCTCTTGGCTGCTGACACTGGCTCTCCCTCCATCCTTGTCCTCCTTGACCTCACTGCAGCCTTCGACACTGTGGACCATAGTATCCTCCTCCACCGTCTTCATGTGGAGGTCGGTCTCTGCGACACTGTCCTGGACTGGTTCAAATCTTTCCTCTCCGATAGGCTGGAATGTGTCATGGTGCATCCAGACCGAATGCGTTTTCAACTGCAGTAGCATTCAGTTTACATGCAAAGTCAATGGGGGACGCGCCTCCAGGCGCGTCTTGGCGTCGTACGTCACGTCACGTGTGTGTTGAGCGTGCTGGAAAGCGTTTTCCGTGCACATGAACCCGCGTCGGCCTCCAAAGCACGCCTTGAACATGTTGATGATTTCGCCGTTCAAACTCGTGAACGCGTGTGTCAACCAATCAGGGAGAGTCGGGGGGAGGAGAGAGGGGGAGAGTCCGCTATGTGACGCAGAAACGAGGGGACGTGTATTGCACAACTATGTGACGTATTGTTTGTGGGACACAGAAAAAACCTGCGAAGTCGTGTACTATGGAAGAGAAACTCATTGTAGCTGTGTGTTCGCGACAAGTCCTTCACGACCAGTCAAGTCTGCTCTACAGAGACAGAAATAAAAAGGTCTTTGCCTGGCGGAGTGCAGTGAGGGACTCCCTAACCGCCGCCGCAGCTTCGCGTTCTGGTCTGGACACCACTGGGTCTAGTATGTCCACTTGCGTGCGTGACGAGCTTTTTTGCCATTGAAAAACTGTTTGGTGTGGATGTACCATTAGTCTTGGCAGCGCCACGTCCCAGACAGTCTGTGTCACCTGTGGTGTCCCTTAGGGGTCAGTTCTGGGGCCCTTGATGTTTTCCCTTTACATGCTGCCTTTAGGTCAAATTATTAATCAGTTCAACATTTCTTTTCACTGTTATGCCGACGATACACAGCTTTACATCAGGACTGGAGCATCCTCATCTTCCACCTTGTCATCTCCATCTTCACTCACTGCCCTCTCTGCCTGCCTGGAGGCAATTAGGGCATGGATGAATCAGAACTTTCTTCAATTAAACTGCTCCAAGACTGAGGCCATACTGATTGGCACCCCTCACCAGGTACAAACATCTCCTATAACAACAATTTCCTTTTCTGGACAAGACATCCCCCTCTCCACCTCTGTTACTAATCTTGGAATAAAAATGGACTCTCATCTTACATTTGAAAATCACATTAAGCTTCTGTTTAAAACTTGCTTCTTCCATCTTCGAAACATCTCCAGACTTCGCCCATCCCTAACTTTTTCCGATGCTGAGAAACTCGTCCATGCTTTTGTCTCCTCCAGGCTCGACTACTGCAACTCCCTGTTTATTGGAATCCCTGGCAAAAACCTTCAGAAACTTCAATATATTCAAAACAGTGCAGCAAGGATCTTGTTGAGAGTTCGTAAATTTGAACATATTACACCCATTCTCCATAACCTTCATTGGCTTCCTGTCACCTACAGAATTCAGTACAAAACTGCTCTCATTACACATCAATGCTTACATGGAACTTCACCAGATTATCTGAAGGATATTCTTATTCCATACTCATCCACCCGGTCGCTGCGGTCACAGAACAGTAATCTCCTTCACATTCCGAGAACCAAATTAAGGACCATGGGAGACCGGGCTTTCAGTGTGGCTGCCCCCCGCCTGTGGAACTCTCTTCCTGACTGTCTGAGAGCCCCACAGTCTGTGGTTGACTTTAAGAGCGGCTTGAAGACCTTTCTTTTCAACCGAGCATACTCTACCTCCTCATGATTCTACTTTTGATCTTAGTTGATACTGTTATTGATTTTACTTGTTTTATTACTTGTTTTATTGACATTTAATTCTGTTGCACTTTGTAGCACTTTGAGATTTTCAAAAAAGTGCGTAATAAATTGAATTCATTATTATTATTATTATTAAACACATAACGTTTAGAAAACACTTTTGCAAGATCTAGTTGAGAGGCATATATCAGTCAGGAATGGTAATATAAGCATTAATTCTAGCATTAGCATGTTAGCTCCACAAAGAAATTCACCAGAATAAACAGTCAGCTGAAGGCTTTTTTCACAAACAGCTATATAAAAATTGAGAGGCATACAAGTCAGAAATGCAAATAGACATTAGATAAAGGGCTTTCATGATTCAAAACGTACCTGCAGCCAACCTGCTTGTCACTGCACGGCTCATTTTCCAGAAAAAACAACAACCATTAAATAAATAAATAAACGACCGGAAACACGCTGTCGATCGGCAGCGTTCACGTTAGACGAGTCCAGGCTCGAGGGCGGCGAAAACAGCGCCCTGAACATGCCAATAGTTTTGTAAAGATGGGACATAACTGCGCATGCGCTACTGATAACGAGAGTCAATGGATAAGCTGCCGGCGTCCACGGAGGATCGGAAGTACGTCACAATCAGAAAACGTCTTTTGAAACAAACAATATAACTCATCATTACTCATAAAATTTTTATCCTACACAACTAAAAACATATATGCATACATTTCAAAATATTTTTATTTTATTATTTCATTTTTATAAAAAAAATGTAAGTCTTCTAATTGTGAAGAGCTCCACAGGTTCAAGAGGGGCGGTGCCCCTAGCGCCCTCTAGTGGCGGCCACCCCTGGTAGATATGCTACTTCCTTCACCGCAGATGACAGCAGGTGCGGAGACTCGTGTGATCAGCTGACCCACCCACACATCCATCCATCATCTTTACCCACTTCTTCCTTTTTGGGTCACGGGAGTCGCTGGTCCCCATGTCCAGCCATCACTGTGCGAGAGGCAGTGGACACCCTGGACAGGTCGCAAGTCCATTTCAAATGGCGGGTCAGCAGATTTGCATGGCCAGTGACAGGTTGTCCATCTGAGCTTAACGTGGCTTTTTTTAAAACCTCTTAAACCATCCAGTCGGACCTGCCTCCTCCTCAACAAGTAGATTTATACAATTTTAAATTGTGCATTCTTTATTTATTTTTTTGTGCTGATGCATAAAACCACATCAAATCCCGAGACTGGCTCGGCCCACACATTAAGCACATTATTATGGACTGGCCCGGTTGTGACAATGCAGTGCGATAACACAATATCCATAAGATGTCCAATGTCCATACATTTCAGCTAAACCTCAGGCTTTGGTTATTCTGTGCGAATGTGCCACATAAAAAGCAGACGTTGGAGAGTAATTTATTTATTACATGGTTCCTAGGTAAAAACTAATCCTGTGCGAATAGGGCTTAAGACTGTGAATGTGAGAGACTTGGAGTAGTAAATATGAGAGTTTGATAATGAATGTGAGACTTTGATAGTAAATATGAGAGTTTGACAGTGAATACATTTGAGCTTAAATGGCCTCTTATAGTAACTGTCTACTTGCAGAAACAGTTGTGGGTGCACATTTAACTGTGAACACTTAATCAGAACTGAACACTTGCAATCAAATAACCTAAGATGGATGGGGGCCAGGTTTGAATGACTTCAACACCCATGCTCACTACTCCCCCATGCCACCTTTGTTGTTGCACACACTATACTGAGGTGACAAGAAAACATCTGAAACCCAGTTGGAACGTTCTGTGGGAAAGGGGGCACAAGGGTGTTAGCCAGTAACATCAAGGCCTCCTAATATTTTAGTAACAGCTAAAAGTATGCACCCACATTATTTTGCTCAGTTCTCCATTATAATCCTATAAAACAGAAAATTATTATTTTGGTCTTAGTTTGTGGATTTCCCAAAAGACATTTAAAAAAATTACTGAATAAAAACTAAACAATGCAAATAAAAACTAAACAAAGCAAATCAGCATTATGTAAATTTGATAACTTCATTAAAAAAAATATTTGTACTTTGATCAAATTATTAAAGACTCGGTAAAAAGCAATTTATGTAATATTAATTAAACTAGTTCTGTCAGTGGTCACAGATTTGAGAAAAGAAGACAAAATATGTCTACACTTTTGTTTAAAAAATGCACATAGAAACAATTTGATCCAGTCTCATTGTTCATTTGTGATGTTTCAGGTTCGAAGTCACGACGCTGCAGCTCCCATCGGAGCTTTTATGTGGCCTCTCCATTGGTCTATGTGGGTGGGCATTTTTGTCACATTGCACCTCACAGCACTCTTCCTCACCTTGTATGAGTGGAACAGCCCCTTCGGGATGACACCCCACGGCAGGAATAGGCTGCGCGTGTTCTCCTACTCTTCTGCCCTCAATCTCTGCTATGCAATACTCTTCGGACGCACTGTTGCCACCAAGGTAAAGTATATTTTCTCTGTTATAAACACCATGCAGGATAGGCCAGAAAATATAAATGGTTTTTAAAGGGGACCTCAGATGCATTTTTTATAATTTTATGTTATTTCTTTGTGCTATCTAGACCCTATTCCTTCAATTTAATGCACAAAATAATTCTTAGATAATCAATTATACCCTTTTTAATTCTGCAATATTTAACTTTCGTTTTGAACGAACGGTTTCTGATAGAAGTTCTGAAGTCCACGCCCTTCAACAATCTGTTTACGCCCTCTGCACAGCCAGTATCTGTAATGTGTTGTTGTTTTAAAATTAGCTCTTTTTTTAATTATTCATTTGACTTACTGTTAGTGCTAGCTTAAGATAACTTACCGAAACCCGTCTGAGCGCGCCGCAATGTGCTGCTCCTTTTAGCATGAGACCTGCCGAATCCGATGCTAATGTTAGCTTGTTCCTCTTCCGGTTTTCGCCAGCTCCGCTCATTGCACGCGGAGACTTTGAGAGTTATCGCTGTTCCAGTCAAGACACACACACAACGTTCACTAAGTGTCTCCCGTAAATTAATCCGTAAGGAGAAGGTCCTCGCTGCTGCGAGGCTTCTGCCAGGCTGCAGCGAGGCTGTACAGTTGAAGCTCCGCTCCATCCGCCAGAAGAGGGTCCCGTTGACGCCGGGGTCTGCTCGTTTAATTTTTGCCGGCTGCGCGTTCGGAGCGATCGCAAATACACTAAAAATTGAACTAAAACATAAAAATAACAATTATACTTTATTTATAAAGCCATTTAAAAAACCACAGCTGCAACAAAGTGCTGTACACATGAAATTAATAACATATAAACAAAAGATGAGATGAAATCATGAAAAACAACAGTCATGAAGTGGGTTGAGCCTGACATGGGGTTGCTAGGTGAGGGGCTGGACTCAGGTTGGGGTGGGTTGTCCTTGCTCGCCTGTGACGTCAAAGGCGAGATTGACTTCCAGTTTATTTCAAAAACGAACCGTTTTTATCACAGTAAAATAAATCTACTTAGAGTAAATAAACCACTGGGTGCATTTTTTTGGCCTTTGGACTGTTTTTTTATGAAGTAAATACCCAAAGTTGAGTAAAAAAACATTAAAAAGTGAATTTTGAATGTGTGGTCCCCTTTAAAAAAAGAAAGAAAGAAGACTGGTAGAATGTGGAGAATGAGATCCCAATTAATTTTCATTCAACCTTTATTTAGTCAGGTTAATCTCATTGAGCCTCGAGGACTCATTTACAAGAGAGACCTGTCTACAAACAAAGAATGATGACAACAGCAACAGTAGATTTTCCTTAAACAATCGACACTAGACAAACATAAGAGAAATACAGATTTTTTTTTTTTTTACAAATTAAAACAAAGATATCAATGTAGCAAAACAGAAAAATTATAAGGCAGATGTAGAAAATCAAAAACAGGAACATATCTGCATTGGTGTTTGCCAGGATTTTAACAGATTCTTAAAGCCATTTAGAGAAGTCAAGGTCAAGAGCTTCAGATCTTTTTGTAAGATATTCCAGGAAACAGGAGCGGAGTAGGAGAAGGCCCTTTTGTCTAGTTCAGTTGTCACTGAGGGAACACTGCAGGTAATCATGTCCTGAGAGTGCACACTGTAGCTGCACTCACACAGAGACATGTAGGAGGAGATGTATGAGGGCAGCAGACCAAGAAGTGATTTAAAGATGAAAATGTACCAGTGGAAGAGTCTGTGTGAAGTTAATGATGTCCAGTTAACCAGTGAATACAGGGTGCAGTGGTGGGTACGATAATCACAACCAGTTATGAATCTTAGTGCACCATGATAGACAACATCCAACATCTGCAGGATGCACCATGATAGACAACATCCAACATCTGCAGAATGCTTGTAGGAGCATTCATGTAGAGAATGTCACTGTAATCAATGGAGGGAAGGAAAGTCACAGATACAAGGCGTTTCCTAACATTCAGAGTTAGACATTCATTCATTCATTCAACCTTTATTTAGTCAGGTAAATTAACTGGAAAGCCTTAGCAAAAAAATAAATAAATAAATAAA